>RJWJ010006928.1:0-59985 GCA_004363605.1 Indri indri | reverse complement strand
AAAAGAGGTGTACTGGTAAGTGAAAAATTTATAAGCAAATGTCAAGGAGAGTGTTCTGTGGGATAAAGAGAAGGCTTTAGTCCTGAGGTTTTGTGACAGGTATTGTGTGTGTGTGCACATTCAGAGACTTTATTCCCTAACTTTATTTCATGAAAGTATGTCAGAGAATTTAGATTGACTTTGGCCTAACTCCAGATTGTGAAGATTTTATTATAATTATACCAATTTCATGTGTTGTAAATAAGTGAAAAAGCATGAATTATTAGTCATTTCATTGTCCCTAACTTCACTATTAATAGTAGAACTGCATTGTGTTATAAACATACTGCTATTCATCAGACACTGGGAAACTATGGCCCACAGGCCAAATCTGCTCTACCTCCTGTTTTATACCCCCACAGCCAAGAACAGTTTTTACATTTTTTAAAGGTTACAAAAAGAAAAAGTAGACTATGAGAAAGAAATAGTAAGGGGCCTGATATAGTTTGAATATTTGTCCCCTCCAAAATGCATGTTGAAATTTTGTCCCCAATGTGGCAATATTGAGAGGTGGGACCTTTAAGGGGTGATGGGATCATGAGGCTCTGCCCTCAGAAATGGATTAATCCGTTTATTATCTAATGAATTAGTTGGTTAATGGACCAATGTGATATTACGGGAGGAGAACTGGTGGCTTTACAGGAAGGGAAAGAGAGACCTGAGGTAGCACGTTAGCATACTCCATCCCCACTCCAACCCCACCACAACCTGCCCTGTGCCACATTGGAACTTTGCAGAATGTCCCACCAACAAGAAGCCTCTCACTCGATGTGGCCACTGGACCTTGAACTTCCTATACTCCATAACTGTATGGAATAAATGCCTTTTTTAAATAAATTACCCAGTTTCAAGAATTCTAAGTAAACAGAAAACAGACTAAAACAGGGCCCATAAACCCTAAAATATCTAGTTTGCCCTTTAACCAAACAAATTTTCAGACTCCACTGAGGAATAAAGGCTTATTTCTCATACATGCCTTTTGTAGTAACTTCCTTTTTGTTTATATGTACATTGTCTTACTTAATGAAGGATAAACTCATCGAAAGCGGCAATGGATCTGCTTCCTCAGTATTTGGCACAGTGTAGCACAGTTGCTCATATCTGTGAATCTGTGATTATGAAAGTTTGTACAGATCGCAAAGCCTCCTAAAAGTTGTGGGATCCAGAAAAGGAAAGGGAAAGAATGGTAAATTCTACAGGGAGAAAAAAAAAAAACAAAACGAAATAGGAACAAAAGACATTCTGATAAGAATAATTCCAGTTTGAGATGTCAAGAACTCACTAAGGTTCATGCCTCATTAATTTTTTTTATCCTTATACAAATAGAAATTAAATAGATTTTTATAAATCACTACCTTGGAGGCAGGCAGGCAGTTTAACAAAATGTATAACCATCTGAGTTGTATGATTAACATTATATGACTAACACCCTTTTAAATAAGGAATGAATTTATGATGAGCAAAATGGAAGTTTTATTGATCCTCTAAGGAAGAAGTCCTATAAAAATGTGTGGCATTTAGGCCTGCATTCTAAAAGGGTGTATTAATCCTTTGACTCTATCAGTTTACCTCATCTGCTTTGAAAGCAAATATGTAATAACATATATGACACTATTTTGACAGATCCTTTTTGGTTGTAAATGTATTTTTCTGTAGTATGTTTTTCTATTTAATGAAGAAAGTAAGTCAATAAAAAAGTAGACAGGCAACATTGCAGTGCCTTAGTTTGTGTTCTCTGGCCTTATACTGCCTTAGCTTGGATACCACTTTTCCTCCGGCTGGCTGTCACTATAAAATGTAAATCAATTGCTTCACTTTCCTCATCTATAAAGTGGGTATAATGCTAGGGCCCACTTTATAGAGTTTATGAGAGGATTGGAAATAAGATAATATATGTAGGTATGTATAAGAGTGCTAAAAACATGATAACTAACAAGGTAGAAAATATTGGCTAATTTTTATTCTTCAATCTATTAGAAAATATTGACTTGACTAGTTCTATTTCTTCTATCTATTAAGCAAACACTTTACCTATCCTAGTCATAAAGATAATCTGCCTTGTAGTTTTCTAACAATTTGGGAGACTAAATTGGTCCAGCTGCAGGCATCTTTGGGGGGAATTTGTATTTGATGTTTATGATATCTTCCAAGAAACTGTAACTTTCAATACTTAGTTCTTTTCCACAGCTGCCTGTTTGTGCTGTTCCAATTTACTTATATTTTTCTTTCTATATTTATTTTTGCTTCTTTCCTTTCTCTCGCTCTTTTTCTCTTTTTTTCACCATCTGTGTGCTAAGTAGTATTTGACTTTATTCATTGTAGGTATGAAATACATAGGATTTTCTGCTCAATGGAGCTTTTATTTTTAGTCTCTAATACACATATGGAGAAAACCCTTTCAGGAATGGCCTTGAGGAAGAAAAATGTTCTGCCTTTCTGAAGCTATTCCATTTAACTAAGAGCATTGTACATTAACACTGATAGCACCTTTTTAATCTATAGACTACACTACATTTTTTTTATTTCAGAATATTATGGGAGTACAAGTGTTTTGGTTACATAAATTGCTTTTGTACAGTTTCAGTCAAAGTTTTAAGTGTGCTCACCACCCAGATAGTGTAGATTGCAACCATTAGGTACGATTTCACCTATCCCCTCAGCCCCGCTCCCACCTGCTTGATTATGATTGAGTTTTGCTTCAATATGTGCACATGAGTGCTGATTGATTAGTTCCGGCTTAACAGTGAGTACATGTGGTGTTCATTTTTCCATTCTTGTGATACTTCACTTAGGAGAATGGTCTTTAGTTCCATCCAGGCTGTTATGAAAGGTATTAATTCATTTTTTTGTGGATGAATAGTACTCCATGGTGTACATATACCACATTTTATTAATCCACTCATGTATTGATGGACATTTGGGTTCATTCCACATCTTCGTGATTGTGAATTGTGCTGGAATAAGCATTTGAGTGCAAGTATATTTTTGATAAAATGGCTTTTTACACTTTGAATAAATACCCAATAGTAGGATTGCTGGATCAAATGGTAGGTCTACTCTTAGTTCTTTGAGGAATCACCATACCATTTTCCATAGAGGTTGTACTAGTTTGCAGTCTCATCAACGGCGCACAAGTGTTCCTTTCTCTCCACATCCACGCCAGCATTTGTTGTTTTGGGAATTTTTGATAAAAGCCATTCTCACTGGAGTTAGGTGATATGTATTGTGGTTTTGATTTGCACTTCTCTGATAATTAGTGATGCTGAGCATTTTTTCATGTTTATTGGCCATTAGTTTATCTTCTTTTGAAAAGCTTCTGTTCATGTCTTCTGCTCACTTTTTAATGGTGTTACTTGATGTTTTCTTGCCAATTCGCTTAATTTCTTTGTAGATTCTGGTTATTGGCCCTTTATTCCATATATAGCATGCAAATATTTTCTCCCATTCTGTAGGTTGTCTATTCACTCTATTGTTTGTTTCCTTGGCTGTACACTGGAGAAAAGATAACTGAAGCTAAGAAAATTGGATAGCCACATGTAGAAGATTGAAACAGGATCCTTACCTCTCACCACTCACAAAAATTAATTCAAGATGAGTAACAGACTTAAACCTAAGACATCAAACTATAAGAATTCTAGAAAGAAATATTGGAAAATTTTTCTAGGTGTCAGCCTAGAGAAAGAATTTATGAATAAGACACCAATGGCAATTACAGCAACAACAAAATTTAATAAATGGACTTGATTAGATTATGCTTTATTTTTTAAATTACAATTAAATATAGTATAACTTTTTATGATTCTACATTTAAACAAGTCAAACAGATAATTTGACTTTCTGGATGTTCATGGAATATTTCTGCTTCTGAACATGAAGGAACCACAACATTAAGGTAGTGATGCATTTACGTAGCCATTACTGTATTCAAAATCAAAAGACAAAGGAGTACTTTAAACAATTTCAAGAAAAAAACATTTTAAAATATCTTGACAAAAATTAGATCTATCCCACCATGGACAACAACATTGAGAAAGAAGATCACATGCAATGCAGCTGACATATTAGCAGTATTTTGCTTCAGGTTGTATATAAATTCAATAGAAAAAAATGTGTTTGCTCCCAGGTGTGAGGTACTTAAAAAAGGTTGAAAGCAATCCATAATATCTAAATATACCAAAAAGAAATGTACACTAGGGTATAAAAGGTATTCTTTAATGTATGTTGCAATTTGAAATAAACTCATATTAGACCATCTAGATATAACTAGATATTATTTATTATCATTACAATTTAAAAATCAAGATCAAATCTGTAGAAGAAATCTAGAAGTAGGTTCTTAAATATATGTATCACTTATGTAATAGAGCACATGCCTTCTAGGATCCTTGACTTTCTAATTTGGAGGTATACATGAAGCTGGAATAGAGGATCCTGAACTGAAAAGATACCATCATTTTAAAAATGTTACATGTGGTATGATTCAAACTCTATGACATTCTGGAAAAGGAAAACCTATAGAGATGGTAGAAATATCAGTGGTTGCCAGGTAATGATGAATAGGTGTAGCACAGGAGATTTGGAGGACAGTGAAACAATTTCATATGAAACTATAATAGAAGACATTACACATTTGTGGATATTATGTATTTGTCAGAATCCATAAAACTATACAACACAAAGAGTGGTCTCTAATGTAAACTCTGGGCTTCAGGTAATAATAATGTATTAATATTGGTTTATCAGTAGTAACAAATGTACTACGCTAATGCAACATGTTAATAATAAGAGAAACTGTGGAAAGGGTGGGACAGAGTGGAGATATATGGGAACTCTATGCTTTCTGTTCAAATTTTCTGCCAGCCAAAAGCTGCCTAAATCTAAAACTGCTCTGAAAAATAGTTTGTTAATTAATATGAAAAGCAGCATATATGATGCATTTCTGTTACATGCAGTAGATGGAAACTGCTGAGACTATCTTTGAGAAATAAATATCATGGATATCGCAGAATCAAATAATTGTAGAGCTTAAAGATACCCAAAGAAAAATATTTACTCTAGCCTTAAAGATTTCTAAGGAGAAAAATTTTGCCACTTTCCTTAGTAGCCTCTTCTAAGATTTAGTTAGTCTCTGAGTCCACCAAATTACCCTGTATATTAATATTTCTGTCTTCCAAGTGAAGAGTAATTTGATCAAAGACTTTTAAAATAACCATTCTCTACGAGACACAACTTCTTAGATGAATTACTGCTTTACTTCTTTTTTCCCCCTTTGGTTCTGATTAAATGGCCCTGAAGCAAGCCACAGTGAACAAATACACAGTGATGAGCAAAACTAGTTCATCTACAGGAAGCCTACTATTTACAATTTATATTTTTTGGGATTTCAGCATTTTTTTTTCATATACTTGGTGGCCATTTGTATGTCTTCTTTTGAGAAATGTCTATTCAGATCTTTTGCCCATTTTTAAATCAAATTATTTATTTTTTCTATTGAGTTTTTTGAACTCTTTATATATTTTGGTTATTTAATACCTTGTCAGATGAGTAATTTGCAAATACTTTCTCCAATTCTAAGGGTTGTCTCTTCACTTTGTTGATTGTTTGCTTTGCAGGGCAGAAATTTTTTAACTTGATGTGATCCCATTTGTCAATTTTTGCTTTGGTTGCCTATGTTTTTGAGGTCTTACTCAAGAAATCTTTGCCCAGGCCAGTGTCCTGTAGTGTTTCCCCAGAATTTTCTTCTAATAGGTTCATAGTTTCAGGTCTTAGATTTAAGCTTTTAATCCATTTTGATTTGACTTTTGTATATGGTGAGAGACAGGGGTCTAGTTTCATTTTTTGAGATATCACCTCACCCCAGTTAAAATGGCTTTTGTCTAAAAAGCAGGCAATAATGAATGCTGGCAAGGATGTAAAGAAAGGGGAACACTTACACATTGTTAGAGGGAATATAAATTAGTACAGCCACAATGGAGAACAGAATGGAAGGTCCTCAAAAAACTAAAAATAGAACTATCATATGATCCAGCAATCCCGCTGCTGGGTATATACCCCCCCCCAAAAAAAAATCTATGAATATGAGAGATATCTGCACCTCCATGTTTATTGCAGCACTATTCACAATAGCCAAGACATGGAATCAACCTAAGTGTCCAACAATGGATGAATGGATAAAGGAAACGTGGTACATGTACACAGTGGAATATTATTCAGTCATAAAAAGAATGAAACACTGTCGTTTACACAACATGGGTGGCACTGGAGGTCATTATGTTAAATAAGCCAGGAACAGAAAAACAAATACCACATGTTCTTATTCATATGTGGGAGCTAAAAAATAACAACCAAAAAATAACTCACAGAGATAGAGAGTAGAATGATGGTTACTAGAGGATACGAAGGGTAGCAGAGAGCAGGGATACAGTGGGGATACTTAATGGGTACAAAAACACAGTACGATGGAATGAATAAGATCTAGTATTCAGTAGCATAATAAGGTGACTATAGTTAACAGTAATTTATTGTGTATTTTAAAGTAACTAAAAATGTTAAATTGGAATGTTCCTAATACAAAGAAATAATAAATCTTTGAGGTGATGGATAACTCAATTACCCAGATTTGATTAGTACACATTGTATGTCTGTAGCAAAACATCACATGTACTCTATAATTATATACATCTATTATGCTCTCATAATTAAAAATAAACTTTTTTAAAATTTTAGTGTAGAAATTATCAAAGTCTAGAAAGTTATAAAGCTATATATAGAGCACACAAGTAAAAATGTTACTTTTTTACATTAATCCTTACAACTTTGTTCCAACACTGTATTATGTTCATTTTTTGATATCACAAGGGACATGATGTCAACATTTAGAACTATAATCTTTCAAGAAATTCTTTTTATTGGAATACTCAAATGCCAAATACCCATTCTCAAGAAAAGTTAAAACCATAAAAGATAGTTACATGTTTGAGTTTATAGTTGCTCAAGGGAAGATATGATAGAGAATCCATGTTGTGGATAGCTTGTTTCTCAAATCTGCAGATGAATTAAAATGTTAATGTTTCAACCTATTTAACTGCCAATTGTTCATACAGAGTCAAATGCCACTGAAAACATGATAATAAAATGCCCAGCAAAATTATAACAGGCATAATTTCTGTGAACATGTGCTAGAAAGACTATGATAAATTGTATTCTCATCATAATTATGGGAGCACGAAAGTGATTACATTTTCTTTTTATATGAAGAGTAAGAACTTTATCAGAGCATATTTCAAATAAACTTTGTATTGTCTAATACTCAACATTAAGGACTCATTATCTTAGACAATTTTTTTTATTAATTTATATTTCAATTAATTGGAAATTATAAATTCCTTTTGAAATGATTCAAGATCAAAGTCAGAATATATTTCTTCTTCTGCCTTTGTTGTGCTCCAAATTTGGACCTCTCTCAATTTGTAGGTGTTAATCATGAACACTTTTTTCTTTTTCTTTTTCTCTTCAGTTCTAAAGGATAGCTGCTGACACAAGGTTATGAGATTAAGACATTTTTACCTGGAAAGTTGGAAACTAATCCCCTTACTCTTTAGTCATAAATCATTGTTTTGATTTTTTTTTAATCCTCTGTTGACACTATGGTAATCCTTCAGGAGACTGACTAAAATATCTTAGTGTGTGTTTTTGTTTGTGTATACATACTTGCACATACCATTTCTATACTTAAATGTACATTAGGCCCCTGCAAGTAATATTAATAATTGCATGTTTAAATTGCCCTTCCTATATTGTGGCTTTTTATATTTATAACTATTCTGGTTGTAAAATGATAAGATACTAGTATAACCCTCTGAAGACCTTTCTTTAATTAAATCAAAGAATGCATGGAGGTTGGTTACCTGAGACAAGCTGGGTTTCTAGAAAGCAGATACTAAGATGAAGTTAGGTATATGAAAGATTTATTGGTGAGTAACAGTCATGGAAGGAAAGGGGTCGAAATAGGATTGAATAAGAGTAGTTGTTAGACCTCGATGCTGAACCTACAAAGTCTTTACCAGCCCAACATTGGGCAACAGAGCAATGATTGCCCTTAGAATAGTCCTATGTGGGGAAGGATGGCTAGGTTCCTGCTCACCACTTTGCTAAGCCATTGGTTGAGACCACTCTGAAAAGGAAAGCTCTTTGCTTTGGAATCTGAAGTGGACCCCGAATGAGTTAACAGCTAGAGGCTCTCAGGTAATCACACTTATAACTAGTGGGCAGCAAGTCCTCTCTTGAGGGGGATCTGAGTGGCTCATCTCTGTGTTTGCCATAGACCAACTGAGGGCCATGTAGTTTCACTTCACCGTAGGTTCAGGGAGAAGCTTCTTCAAGGCATTGGTTGGGTCTCTATCTTCCTGAGGGGAAACTTGGAAGGACGAGATCAGAGACCTCTTTGCAGTTGATCTCGAGGCTGCAGCTGGTACTCAGTCATTATCACCACAAATTTCCCTCACCCTCACGTATCATCTCTGCTGATCTTAGTGACTTCCTAATTGGTATGACCCAAACCCTCATTCCTTAATATTTTGAGTGCTTGACACATATAACATTTTTAGACCAGAGTTTCTGCACTTGTTCATTCACAGTTACAATTGCACAATTCATTCAGACATTGACTCTGAGGTGACACTTTAGCTATACCTGCACCACACAGTTCTAATGTCTTTTAAGGATTTCATCATGGTGGTAAATACAAACTTAGTCCTGGGGTCCCTTCTACCTGCCGTTCACTTAAGGTATGTTCTCTGGTGATTTACGGTCAAATATTCCATCTCTACCAGGGTCCAGCAGCATGCCATTTGGGTTCCTTAAAACATATGTAATTCTCTGTTAGAGATGACATGGGCTTACTCCAAAAACCCAGTTTTGTGATTTTCCCACTGATGTTTATCATAAAGGCCACATTGCATCTTTTTCCACCACTGAAATCACCAACACAATATGGTCTACTGGAACATATGGGCCGACTGGCAGAACTGCTCGCACTGCAACATGGACGTGGTGCCAAGATATTTTTTGCTCCAGGCCTCTCTAAAATTGGCAGTTTCCATATCACTGTGTGTATGAACAAAACAGCATTCCTAGGTGGGTGATATGCTATCTGTAGAATTCAAGAGGCCTTCCTAACATTGAGTTTCCTTGTTGGTAGTAAGGGAGGCAAGGTAAAGCAATTTGTGTTTTGCTTTTGAAGAGAAGTATTGGCACACCCCTGGCCACTGGACTTCTACAATTTTTGACTGAAGTAGAAGATTCCTAATTCCTCATAGGGTTTGCCTCTCACCCTTTGGAGCACATTTTAACAGGATAACCTAGTTATCTCTTGTTCGTCTTGCCTAATCAGCATGACACCATATCATAATAAATCAATGTGATATTCTGGGAAATGTTCTTTAGGATACATTAAGACAGAGGAGGATATGGTTAATACAGCCATAGGGCAAGCTAATAAATTCTGTAGTTTATTCAATGTGAATGTGAACAGCTTTTCATTTTCTTTCCTGATTGGCTTAGATTAGAATGCCCTAAATCACAGGCTGCATATTAGGTACGTGAGGCTATTTTAATCTGCCCTATTTATATCACTATGTCAGGAATGGCAGCTGTGAGTGGGCCTGCTACTTAGTTGATCTTATGGTAGCCCAAACTGATTCTCCTTGGTCTATTCATTGATGATATGAAGCCAGCCTGGTAGAAATATAATAAAAATCACATTCTCGAGGTCTTAAGGAGTGGCATTAATCTCTACTTTTCCTCCCACCTCCAAGAGGCAGTACCATTCTCCATTGATTGGAGGTGCATGCAGTTTCAGAGGCTTCCACGTGGCCTTCCCCACTGTGATGACTCTTACCTCCCTGCCGAAGGATCCAGTGTGAGGGTTAAAAGTATTAAATCAATCAATTCCTAAAAGTGTATCTGGGGACCATATAAATAAGCAATGTTTGGATTTACAGACCTAGGTGACCTATAGTGAACCGAAATTGTTTTTTTCCTCCTCCACATTGAAGGAAAAGTTAACTGAAATTTGGCTAAGATCTCATTATTATTTGACATCCATATGTTCCTACTCTAAGAGGGGTCCATGGTAATGCTCAAGGTTTAAAAACTGTGTCCAGTGGTCCTTGAAATGTTGACGTATTCTTCTTAACCCAGTGCATAATCATTCAAGTAAGTAGTCAGAGGTCCCTTCAAGGAAGTCCGGGATAAATTACTATAGTATATACTACCTGTGGTATTGCAGGGTCTTTATCCCTAAGGCCAGATCATCTTTTTGGTCATCAAGTTTTGGCTCAGTTTTAAAAATTGCTCTCAGTTTCATACTCACCACACACACACACAGAGACGTGCATACAATTTAGTGGTACCGTCATTGGTTGCCTATCTATTTGACCTTAAGGATACTGTTGTCTTTGAAATATTTCCATGACTCTGTGTTTCAGTCCAAAGGAGCCATCCCAAATTTGTCTGTCACTTACAAGAGTTACAACCCCCTGGCTTCTGGCGGTTAAATACTGCCACCTGGCTCCTGTTACTTTGGGGCTGTGTTATTATTCGCATTGCTTTCAGCAAGCTAATTTCTGTCACAGCCTCTCTACCATCGGCCCTAATCTTCAGAGGACAGCCACAACTAAGTTCCTAACAATGCCTGCTGCTAAGCATTTTTATTGCTAGCAAATTTCTAATAACACTGGTGAATGGTGTGTCTTCTAGGTCACAGAACATAATTCTCTGAATGACTGCACAAAATTTTTAGACCTCATTTAAGATATCCATCCCAATATGCCTACTTTCCTTGGCCTTTAATCTCTCTACAATCTATTCTATTTGGGCATTTTAATTTCCCTCACTATGGGCCTGTTCTAAGCTTCTAGGTCCAATCCTAGCAGCAAGTTTGTACCATCCTCTGTGGGGCTTGCCAGAATGTTAAATCCTGTATACTGACATAATGCTCCAAATCAATAATACACTGATATTTATCCAGGTTTTTGTTCCAGTGTGATTTTGTTTTTGTTTTGTTTTTGATCAAGCACCCTCAGATTTCTCTCACTGTCCCTAGTGAGAAATGCTGCCTCATTCCAGCAGTTGTTTTGGTGTATAATCTTTTTACTCTTCAATTAGTGCAAGCATGGCATGACTGGATTATGCAGCAACTTAATTCTGATTATTGTCCCATAGGCCAAGAGAGAAGGTGGGGCATCTCCTGACAGCATCAAGTATGGCCTCATGAGGAAAGATCTCTGTATTTTCTTCCTGAGGGAGTGTTAATCCTTAATGAGCATTGGGAAGGATGGGACACATCTTTAGGCTCAGGTGGTTCAGACAAATGTGAGGAGTAGGAATCTTCAGAGACTTCTACACAGATGTCCCCAAATTATGCATAAAGGTCCCAGGTTTTTTCATCTAGGATCCTGACTTTGGCATAACAGAGCTGCCTTTGTTGAACATTTAATGATCTTTGAAGTTCAGCTGCTCTGTTAGATCTTATCCTGACCGTCCTTTGTTTTCTGCTTTCCTACTGCATGAGATGATCCATTTTTGTGTTTCCAGAGTCTCTGGTTCTCATGCTGTTTTCAATTCTTAGTTATCTGTCATAAGCTATTTATTATCCACTTGTAAGGTGGATAGTAACAACATCAAATTCCTCTGTCCTTGTATTTATTATCTACCTTGTACATTTCAAACGTACGAATCATGGCACAGGCTGGTGTAGTGTTCTCTTCCATTAGGCCAAATCACCAGTGAATATCTGAACAACCGGACTTCTGCCCATGCCAGGGGATGTGCCTTTACACCAGGTGTATCTTGAGTCCTATCTGAGTGGCACATTTTCCTGTCTGTCACAACACAGTTTTAAGAAAAAATATCTTAATTATTTGTTTATTTCCTATCTCCCTTTCTACAGAATATGGAATGTAAGACAAAAACAGAGACAGAGTTGGGAAATATCTTTTTGAAAGCCCAGCTACGATAGCATTATGTGTCTGGCCAGGGGCTTACAAAACAAACATTATATTAATTTTCTATTGCTCCTCTAACAAATTACCACAAACTTTGCATCTTAAAACAATGTACATTTATTTTCTTACAGTTCTAGGGGTCAGAGGTCCTAAAATGAAAGTGTCAATAGGACTGCATTCCTCTAGATTCTCTAGGGGAGAAAGTGTTTTTTTTTTTTTTTACCTCTTTAGCTTCCAGGGGCTACCTGCATTCCTTGGTTCATGGCTCTGTGTGGCATTTTCAAAGTCAGTAGAGGGGTGTCTTCCAATCTCTCTCTCTCTTTCTCTCTCTCTCTTTCCTTCGCTCTTCACATTGCCTTTTGCAGTACTGACCTTCTTTCCTTTCTCATAATGCCTCTGTGATTACATTGGATCCACTCAGATAATCCAGGATAATCCCCTCTCAAGATCCTTTACATGTGTAACAGAAAACATTTTGAGATATTGATTGAGATACTCTTTTTATGACCATCTCCTTTCAAGTTCCTTTAGAGAGATCCTACCCTCTCTTATGGACAGGGCAAAAAACAAACCATCAGGTGTTAAAACTTTGGGTTTAAGTTCCAATAATTTTTCTTAAAATCACAGCAGAACATGCTATGAGTAAGGTGTTTGAGAGAGAAAGTGTTTTTAATTCCAAAATATTTACTTTGAATATTAGGCACCAAATTGGAAGTACCCAAAAGATGGACTTTACAACAAAGTAATAATAGTAACTATCGATGAATGCAAAGTGTTGTAAGAAAAAGTGTTTCCATCTAAATAAGATCCAATATGTTGTGAGAGAAAAAAAGAATTAGAGAAATGTGATTAATGTCTAATCTAGTCCTCTACAAAGAGATAGAACATCATATAACACCTAATCCTCTGGTCTGTGTCTGGGATTATGGTGAGGATTCAGGAAGTTATCACACAATAAAACTCCATATAAGTCACGTGGGGATAATATGAGAGTGGGTGGGATATTTGGTTCATTGAGAGACAGTAGCAGGAAGTAGCTCCAAGCCTGGCCGAGAGTCCCCAGGTGTACCACAATACCTGAGAGCCTGTGTGGTGGTGACTGAGTAATAGGCTAAGCAATTGGGCCTAAAATGGAATCGGGTGTGAGGTTGTATCTAAGCAAAACGGATGAGAGTACTCTACTGAACCTGGAGGTACCGCATATTCTGGAAAAGTTGTATGTAGAGTGACTTGCATGCATGCAATATTCAAAGGAAAGAAAGGACATGCTCGTGCCTTCTCATGGTTCTATGCACAATAGGTTTGGATATTCACGAATAAGTGGTGATATCACATACTAGTAAAAACCACAGTAGAGGAGTACTGGAAACTCTGGGCCAGGCATATCTTTCTAACACCAGAGCCACATGTAAGAGCCCAAGGTCTTGGATCTTATCTGTGAAAGGATGAGAAGAAAGGGGACGAAAGGAGAGTTTCTGAATGAACATACAACAAAAAAGAGACAATTTACTTCTGAAAATAAACATTAAAACTATTGAGCAAAGTAAGAACTGAGAGCTAACCATTTTCATAGATGCATACAGAAATTTAATTTTTTTGGTAAGCTGAGTTTTATTTACTTGAATACTTTATACACTAAAGAATGCTATAATATAAAGTAGATATGATTTTTACTTCAATTGCTATTTCCATTGAAATTTAGAGAGTAATGCAACTAGTGAATGATGCTGGGGGAAAAAAAATGTCTTGTGAATTTCTGCACATCTCGTAAGAAGTCATTGATAGTTTTTGCTTCAAATTATCTATTCAAAGATGTTGGTATCACAAACAGCCTTGAAATGGAAATAGCATCTTCTTCTTCCTGGGCAGAGGGCAGATTTGTTTTTAGACCAGGTTAACGATAAATCTCCCTACAGGGCAAGGTTGGGCAAGTTTGTCAAAAGCCCCCTCAAAAGCAGGGAACTGCCTAAGCTCAGGGTTCTTCAGCTGTGTCACAAACCCGCTGTGCATGCAACATTCATTTGGGCCTCTCTTCACTGCATCCAAGAGATTTGAGGTCAAGAGAAACTTATGCAAACATGAAGCTCACAATGCTGGATATGCCATGCATAATATATCCTCTGTTTCTGACTCTCAAGTTTTTTGTCTTCTGCCAGCATCTATGGCACTGTGGCAGGCTAACTTGTTTGCTAGCTTGCAAGCAAGGTAAACTTTCATATCCTTCATAGTTCTTAGAAATGGTGGAAGCAATATTAGAGTTTCAGCAATCTGACCGTATAACAGTAACTTGAATCCATGAATACGAATGAATGTTAAACAATGAAGGCAATTGTGTTTCTTCTGGAAAATTTCCTCAGCCAGATAAGGGAACTTCAGAGAGAGCCTCTCCCTGTGCTTGCGGGAGAGAAACAAGGCAAAATCAGAGAGACTTTGATTTTGAGTCAGCTTCTAAGGCCTTCTTCTAATTTCCTTTAATTCGAAGCACATAGCATTCATTGGGTGTTGGGCAGGTCGAGGGGGGGAGTGGATGGGTATATTCACACCTAACGTGTGCCATGCGCACTGTCTGGGGGATGAGCAGGCTTGTAGCTGTGACTCGGGCGGGGCAAGGACAATATATGTAACCTAAACATTTGTGCACCTGTAATATTCTGAAATAGTAATAATAAAAAAATACAAAGTCCTCAGCATGCCACAATGCCAAACTTTGGGGTTTTGTTTCCTGAACCTCAATATATGTATCCTCTGAATCTGGTCTCATCCTGTTATTGCAAAGCCATGAATAATGCCTAGTTTAAATGGCTTTACCTGTACTAATTGAAATAATAAAAGATTTGTGAGTCCACACTTGGGCTGTAGCAATTATTCTTAACTTTAGATTCACAATAAAAATCATCAAAATGATGCTTTTTAGTTGATATTTTTAAAGCTCCCTGGACTAATATAATGTGTAGCCAGAGTCAAGTACTACTATGATAGAGCAGTAAGGCAGGAACTCATTCCCGCAAAAATCATGAACGATAAAAATCTAAAGTCTATATACTATTCTGACAGTATAGTAGATACTGATCACATGTGGCTATATAAATTTTAATTTAAATTAATGTAATTAAGCAAAGTTAAAAATGCTATTACTTAATCATACTGGTTGCCTTCCACACACTCAATAGCCATGCAGAGCTACCAACTACTGTTTTTAACAACATAGACTTACAATATTTCCATCATCCCAGAAAATTCTATTAGACAGTGCTGATATGTAAGATACAGAGTTGCATCCCTGTATAACTAGCCAAACTTAGAGGATCTAGGTTTGATTTGATTAAGACAGCCAGTAGTTTTACCCAAGGAGGAATAAAGGTGGTGTGGACAGAAATCTATATGGAGCATGTTTGACATATGTTTAGGGGTGTGTGTGTGTGTGTGTGTGCATGTGTGTTGCCTGAATAATGGTGATAGTCTCACTTCTTTGGCCCTATGAAATGTACAATGCTCTAAAATTATGGAACATTATTACAGAGCCGATATAAGGAAAAAAGTGTCAGGAAGGACTTTTGCCTTTAAAAGCCTAGCTATAGGAAATTTTTCAATTAATCAGTGCTTATTATCTTTATGTTACTTCCCAAAAGGACTTTCTCTAATATCATTACTATTGATTTTCTTCCTGAGTGTCCTTGATTTCTGTGGCTCTTGTACTAGAATAGCCTTATATCTAGGGAAGAAATCATGGCCAATAGTTTTCTCAACTATTTTCTAAGATGTCACTATTAACCTCGAGATCTGAGACTATAATAGCAATTTTTCTTCAGCATGCTACCAACAGAAGACTACAAAAATATCTCAGGGAAAAAATGCAAATAGTCAAAAGGAGAAATTACTTGGTGTCATGGAAACACCTTATTCCTTTGTTACATAAGAAAATAAAATGAGTTTTTGCAATAGTGATGGTATTACTTAGCTAATCAATGTAAACTGTGGAGAAAACTTTCCATGGTTATCAAATGTGTGCCATTTAACGAATGGCATGAAGCATGTGAAAAAAACAACTCTTCTGTGATAACTCATGTTATTTTAAAAATTGGTCCTTAGCTGTGGGGAACGGTAGTTTGCCATATCATTTTTATGGGTGCCCGAGAAAGGGAGAATCCAAGAAAATAATTTTCTGACTCTAATCCCGATTTGTTAATTACAGACTTTCATTGAATAGAAAAATATGCATACTTATTGACGACAAATGTTAAGAACCATTCTTAATGCCCTAATACTGTGTTCATGTTGCTGTCATTTTATGTAACTAAGGAAAGGAACTAAATGTCCCATTTCTTTACAATATTTTTTTGTTTGATCTGCTAATATTCACGGAAATTTTGCAAGGCATATGTGATTAGAGAATACTATGATTGAATTTGAGCGTGTCCTCAATAATTACAAAAACTTTCCTGAAACTAAACCTCCCTGAGAAGTAAAACAGAGAGCAAAGACAGGGGAAAACCTTCTCCAAATGAGCTATATAACAAAAGCTGTCAGGTACATAGCATTCACATATGAAAATTCTTTCATAGTGGTTTTCTATCCAGCATATAAGAAGTTTGGACATCATCGCTCTGTCCTAAAAACAAGTAAATAACTGAACATACTAAAAAAATCAATAGTTTTTCTGTGCTCTGTCAGAGAAGTGAAGTTGCAGAAAACAAACAAAGAAACACTGCTCCAATTTGGAGAGACAGGCAAATACAGAGAATCACAACTTACTGGAGAGGAGATTCCCAAGATGAAACCTCTGTGGGAACTAATGCTGGAGTACAAAAACATAAACTACAATTAAAATATTACTAGACAACTCTGAGAGCCAAAAATGCCCAGGCAATTGGGTCACAGAAAAACCCAAATTTCTGTGAGTTTAACCTCCAGGAATTTGAGCAGGTATTCACAGTGAATATCAGAGGAAAATATCTCCTCATGCTTCCAGCAAAAGGAATCATTTTGAAATATGCCAGAGCATTTTGTTCTTAACAAGGCCAGTACTCAAGCAGAGCTATTTTAACAGAGCATAAAAACTGTTGTGAAATTTTTCAAAGCCTAACCAACCTGGAGGAATGAAAATAGCCAACTCCAGCCCAATCTAGTCTTCCACAAGGGGGAAGGAAAATAGATATCGTAAGCCCACTCTAGGCATTTTCTCCCATCTAAGGCGGGGTAGAAGGATTGAGTAGCACTTGTGAAGTTCACAGCCTGGGGATACAGGCTCACTAAAAACTAAGATTTAATCATGGGGCTGTAGAATTCTTTCCTTCCCCACCTACCACATTACCACCACATTACTCACCCCCATTTACTATAGCTCCTTTTATCCGCTAACTACATCATGTCTACCTATCAAGACAAAATTACAAGGCATATTAAAAGGCGAAAAACGCAGTTTGAAAAGACAAAGCAAATATCAGAAGTAGACTCAGATATGATACAGATGTTGACATAATAAGTCCAAGAATTAATTAATTTCAGAATATTATAGGGGTACAAATGTTTTGACTACATGAATTGCTTTTGTGCAATTTGAGTCAAAGTTATAAGTGTGCCCATCACCAGATAGAGTGCATTGTAACCATTAGGTGTGATTTTATCCATTCTTTTCTACTACTCCCACCTGCTTGATTTCCACTGAGTTTTACTTCCTATGTTCATATGAGTGTTGATCAGCTAGTTTCAAATGAGTACATGTTTTGTTTCTTTTTCCATTCTTGTGATACTTCCCTTAGAAGGATGGTCTCCCGTTCCATCCAGGTTGTTACAAAAGGTATTAGTTCACCATTTCATTCTACGGCTGAGTAGTACTCTAAGGTGTACATATACCACACTTTATTAATACACTCATCTATCGATGGGCACTTAGGTTTAGTCCACACCTTTGTGATTGTGAATTGTGCTACTATAAACATTTGATTGCAAGTGTCTTTTTTATAAAATGGCTTTTTCCCCCCCTTCATCTTTCTGTACCACTCTCGTGTCCTGGGGACACCGGGACTGGCCCACCTTTCTATGCCACCAGTGTGTGATCCTGCAAAACATGAATGGGCCGAAACCTCCCAAATTATGGTGACCCTTCTCCCCATGGTGAGTTCAGCCAGTAGCGTGCACGTGCCATAGAGAAGCAGCCATTTTTGAGCATCTCGATTCAGAGTACTCTAGTGATTGCAATGGGTAGGAGACGTGTTGTGGCTACCAGTCAGCCTGAGCTCAAATTATTTTCTCTGATGCCATGAATAGGGCAGGTATAGAGGAAGAAGTGTCTAAGTGCAAGAAAGCCGGCACTGTGGTCTCTCATGACAGTCTCCCATGGGATGTCTCTTACGGACACCTGGGATTTGCTGGTTCGCCCCACTATTCCTATTTAGCCACCCTGCCTGGGCTCATGAAGGGTGTAAGCAAGCACTTTCAATAAACTTTGTGTCCTGCTGTTCACTGAAGACATCTACATGAGGGAGAGGAAACACACCTCACTCTTCCACTAGGGTTTGGGCCTCTCTGGGTTTGATCTGTGCCACTATCTTCTCCTCTCTGTCATCTTCTTTTTCACCTTCACAGTGTTTCTCCATGGGGTCTCTGTTGTCTCTCTCTGTGATCCACACCTGAGCTGCAACTCTTCACTGTTCTCCTCAGTTCAATATTCTATCTCCCAGCAAGGATGATCTGACAAATGATGTCTGTAGTCAGCCATCTTGGCTCTCTCTCCTCCTAAACAATTTGGTAAGTCCAGAAATTTTAAACTATTATAATTAATATTCTAAGGGCTCTAATGTATAATGTATGCAGCGTATAAGAACAGATGAACAACATAAGCACAGAGATAGAAGTTCTAAGAAAGAAGTTAAAAAATACTAGAGACCAAATACACTGTAATAAAAATAAAGAATGCTTTCGGTGGGCTAAGCAATAGACTGGACTCAGTTAAGAAAAAAAAAAATCTGAGCTTGAGAATATGTCAGTAGAAACTCCCAAAATATAAAAGGAAGGAGAAAAAAAGACGGGAAAAAAGGGAACAGAATATCCAAGAACTGCAGATAACCTGCCAAAACTTGGAAGCAACCCTTCCAAGGGATGCATTGTCCTTCCATAAGTAAGTGGATAAATAAATTGTGGTACACTGAGACAATGGAATGTCATTCAGAGCTAAAATAAATGTGCTATAAAGCTATAAAAGACATGGAGGAATCTTAAATTCATATTATTAAGTGAAAGAAGCCAATCTGAAAAGCTGTATACTATGTAATTCCAACTATATGACGTTCTGGATAAAGCAAAGCTATGGAGGCAGATCAGTGGTTGCTAGACGTTAGGCGGGAGGAAGGGCTGAACAGACAGAGCACAGCATTTTCAAGGTAGTGAAACTATTCTGTCTGAAACTGTAGTGGCAGATATATGTCATTATACATTTGTCAAACCCTTTGAAATGTATAACCAAGAGTGAACTTTAATGTAAAGTGTGGGCTCTGGGTGATAATAATGTATCAGTGTCAGTGTAGGTTTGTCTATTTTAACAAATATACCACCACTCTGGTGGGGGGATTTTGATTGTGGGCGAAGCTGTGTATTGGGGAGGGACAAGGTGTATATGGGAAATCTCTGTATCTTCCCCTCAATTTTGCTGGGAACCTAAAACTGCTCTAAAAAATACAGTCTGTTAATGCTTTTACATACTTTTCTTGTTTCAATCCTCATAAGAATCACACAAAGTCAGCAAGATAGGGATTGTTTTATCCATTTTACAATGGAAATTGAAACTTGTACTGGGTTGTAAAATGAGAAATTATAGTAACTGAGTTATAAATGAATTTCCCAACTCTGGTTTAGTGCTTTCTTCATGTAGCATCCTGCCTCTTGTAAAAACTGATATGCCACATCTGTACCCCCATAATATGCTGAAATAAAAAAATAAATAAATAAATAAACTGATATGCCAAATTGTTTATTGAAGTTATATATATCATTTAAATCAATAATAAAGTTATACAGATTATTTTAATCAATATGCTAATTAGCATTTAAAACCTTTAGAGGCTGTGTGTGTGTGTATTTTTCACAACATCTAACAGACAAAATTGTGTAGATTTATTATGTTTAATTAATTTCTTTTGTTTATAATACATATAAAATTATGTATTTAATAGAATAAAGAAAAGAATAAGAATTAAGACCACAGAACATGCATGCAAAATTGACAATATACTTTATTTCAACTATATTATATTAGCTAACATTAAAATACAGTTAACAATATCCAAAATTATGAATTTTAAGAATTATTCACATAAAAAGGGCCATAGGCTAAAACATAAGCAAGTGGAGTAACCATCACTCTTATAATTTCACTCATACATATAATTTCCCTCTAAAACACCATTGAAAAATAACCATGTAGTAAGGAGAAGAATTTCATTATATTGTTATAATATAATGAAATATATGAAATATATTGAATGAAATGATAATACAATGAAATGATAATAATATAATATATTATTATATTAAGTGATGCTGAAATTCTAAGGCCCTGCTTGTAGTAACAATAGCAGATAAAGGATATTTGCATGTAAAAGGATACAGTACAGGTCTGAGAAAACAACCTACTTGGTCCAGGCTACGATTCTTTCTGGAAAATAACTGAACTTTGTTAATCTATATACATGTAAATATGCATTACGAATTCCCTCTAGCTAAAGTTATTGATATTCATTATTGTAAAAATGTTTGCTTTTTATAATACATTGATTTTGTTCCTACTCTTGAAAGTGAGAATATCTAACTCAGAATGATTTTTGTCTTTGTTCTATTTTTCCTGGCCCAAGGAATACACTTTAAGGATGACTTTTCCTTGCTAGCTGTGGCGCAACTATAGTCATTCATTGAGTACACTTGCCCTTCTCAGTCGTCTGTTGCCCTGAAAGCCTCAACAACCCTCTCATTCAGCCCCATTCTCCAGTGGCTCAGCATCCTCTCCACACCCTCCACCCCCACTATCCAATCTTCTTATTTCCTTTCTCAGGTCCCTGTTCCTCCATGTAGCTTGCCATCACCACTGAGGCACAGGCTTCATTTTTTTCATAAACATACAATTTATAAATACCTGTGATTTTGCTTTTGTATCAACATTAAACCCACATATTGAGCACAGTATTAAAAACTCAAAGTAAATTTGTTTATGCTATTTTTCTTTCAAAACAGGTCTGTTGCTAACAGGTCTCTGGGTATGCATATGAAATTCACATAGCTATAAAAGGAAAGAAACAAATGCCAGGCACACAGCACCAAGCTGAGAAACCAAATGCTAAGCAGGGCCAATGAAGTAACTGAGATTAGAGGTTAGCAATGAGACCCAGCACTGACTTCTATTTGGAATATCAAGCATTCTAATGAGTATGGAGCATTGTACAATTCCCAAGTAATAAAGAAGTTTGGCATCAGTGCCCTCATTGGGGCCACATATGGCCAACAATTTCAGCATGAGATGAAACAAAGAAAAAGGCATTTTGTAGCTTCCTCCAATGAAAGGAATAGAGTGGTAATATTTTACTTCCATTTCCCCCTCCCCAAGGATAATGAATTAAGAATGCAATTAACAATTTCAAAATATACTAATTGCACAAATTAGTCAAGAAAAAAGATAATGCTTCTGTTAAAGGTAATCTAAGATCACCAAAAAGTCCAAACACTATTGGTCTTGGGTCACTTGTGTTGAAGGACAGACACTCTGTAAAATGTTTCAGAGAAGCTCTGTGGCAGGATAAAGGGGATTATGCATATTGCTGTGAGTAAACCCTCAAGTGTCTTCAGATGTAGTGAGAATTGCTGCATCTAAGGAATGCTCAGTGTGTTAAGTGCAGAGAAGTTTGCTTCTAATTTGGAAGCTGGAGGTCCAGTCTTGGGAAACATCACCTTGTGGATCAGCTGTTGTGCATCCTGCAACATCAGGAATGACACATTACGTACTGATAATCCCTCTTTCCAGTCATCAGTTTGGAGTTTATGGAGAAAGGAAAGGAAAAGGAAAAGGATCAGAACTCCTGGCTGCCCTACAGTCTTCGAGCCTCTGCCGTAGCTGCTACATGTAGTCTGGGCAAAAGAGTTTGGAAATGAACTTTTCAGGTTTCCACCTAATATTTTTTCCATGTTCATAATATGGGCTCCTACCCTTCTCCCTTCATCTCCAAATATTTATAATAAGAATTATAATTATTTTGGCATTTTGAAATCACTATTGCTGATTAGTTTCGAGTACTTATATAAGTCTCCCAGCCATTTTGTTTGTAAGTAGAAAGGAAGAATTTATCTTATTTTAATGGTAATGGACATTACCAAGCAGGTTCACTGTGCACTGGTTACCAATGTGTCTGAGTCTGGTAATACAGAACATATCTTACATAGTATGTTACACTAAGTGGATTTTCTACTTACAGATAATCAGTAAGGGGCAAAAGAAGCCTAGGATCTTTTGTGAGGCAGTCCCACAGGGCTCAAGAAAACTGCCTGTAGTGAGTGGATAGAGTCTTAACTGCCCATGGCCTACTTTGCACCACAGCTGACGGGCTCTGAAATGCAGCCTGCCCCAGGTTCTGTGCCCCATGGCCAACAGAATCACTGGGGCAACCCCTTGTAGTATGAGAGAAGAAAAAAGCCCAGGCTGTCTTAGGCAGTTCCTACCTAACTCAAGATGTTACCTTTCCTAGGAGGCACAAGAACGAGGCCTGGACTGTTTCAGGCGGTTCCTCCCTAAGTGAAGATATTGTACTCCTAGCACATTGTACAGTTATTCTTGAGAACTACAAGCAGAAAAGGAGGGAGGACTAGGTCAAGGCCACTGGGAGAATTGTCCTACATATATTTAGTTACTTATTATAAAACAATAGGCTAGGCCGATGATATATCTTTATGTACTAATCATCAGAAAAAGTTCTGTTTTAATAAATTGTTGGTATGCTCTTTTCTTTTAGTGAAATTCTAAATACCAGACTTTTTGAAAAACTAAGGGCAAGAAGAATTTTTTCTTGGCTAATTCCCATGGTAGTTTTCAACTATGAAATAAGTCAAATAAATTCACCTCAAATAAACTGATTTATTTACAACCAACATTCCAAATTCAGTTGTACTAATTTTCTTAAGACATAATTGTTTATGAAAAGATAGGCCTTTGCTATCTTTCCAAGCTCTGAATCCTGTGAATAGGCCAAAAAGTCAACTCAACAAACATTTGTAGGGGACGTCTTCAAATTAAGTTGATGGTAAGCATATGGACTCAAAGACGAAAAAGAAAGTGATGGATCCTGTCTGCAAGAAATAAATATTCACTGTAACACAGTCCTTGATGAGACAGGAAGCACAGTTAAAGCATAAGGAAAATGCTCAAGAAAACTGGAGAAGGGACTGATGAAGTGGAAGGGAGAATAAACATTAATTGATATGGATTTGAAATGATGAATTAAATTCAAGCAGACAAAGAAGAGAGGAACCCACAACAGGCGCTAGTTTACATGAAGATAGGAAAGTAGTCCCTGTGTACAAAACGAAGATCAAAACTAGCAATATGGTTTTGCTCCATGGTTGCACTGGGGAGCAACAGGGTTTTGCTCCCCAGCGTTGAGTCTAACAAGAATTAGGCATTCCCTATCTCTCTTCTTAACTTTGTTTTTCTCCAAAGCACATTTTACACTCTAATATGAAGGATAACTTAACATATTCACATTTAGTGTGTGACTCTCGGTGACAGATTGCTAGCCGTGCACACACACACACACACACATAATTTTTCTATTCTTGCTTGATTTATAGCTGGACTACATTTTCCATTCTCCCTTATAATTAGGTTTGTCCATGTGAATGAGTTCTAGCCATAGCCACCCTTGGAATGTGTGGAGATCCTATAAAATGTATTTTCTGTGGGATCCTCATCTATTTAAACAAGTTAATCAAAAATGCATTATAGAAGTCATGGGACCATGTGAAGAATAGTTATTTATCAGTGAAAATTTAGAATAATGGGTACAGAGATTTACCTTTGTATTGGTTTATTATCCCATGAATACAGGAAAAGATTCTCCATAATGTCCATTTACAAATTCTCCTGTTCAGGGCAAGGAAGCTCTCCGGACCCTTTATTGTCCAAATATACTATTTCTGGCTAATTTCTTATTTCCATTGTGAGAAAAGATAGCAATGCTGTTATTACTCACAATGCCATGTATTTTTGGAACTCATTTATGTTTAAACCATACATACCCTCTTGCCTGTGCAGGTCCCTAATAACATTTATTTAATGCTGGTTGCATCATTGTTCAAAACACTGCATCATTCATCATGCTGTCCAGGACAGCAGCTTCCAATGACTCTCTCAGAGATTTTTATTGTTCTTCCTTGATGATGACCACAAATGCAAGACTTATCCAGAGAGTGCAGGATAGTGTGAAAGATGATTCATTTTCTGATCCTCTAAACATTACCATTTGGAAAGCATAATAGATATAAAAGATATTAAGCACATCTTGTAATTGTATCTCCTCCTGAATCCCTTAGGCCCAAATCACTGTATTTTTAGAATGTGAACTTTTTCAGCATTGATTGCATCATGACCTTCCACATGCTGTCACTAATGGGAAAGATAGATCAGGGGCCTATTGGTGGAGTAAGAAGAGCGGTCACATCCACACAAGAAATGACTATCTGTCCTCTGGCATGGCTTAAGCTTGACTCACATGAGCATAATACCACTGCACTAATCAGAGATTTGAAAACATTATTCAGAAACCCTTTAGCATTGTGAGATTGTATTTGAAATCTCAAAATCTTTTGTAAGAGATAGGTATAGCCACACATGAAGGAAGGCCTGATGTGATACTAGGTCCCAACAGGAGGGGGCTCACAGAATAAAGGACCCCTTCTGCTACTTACCACCCTTGTGTACTGCAGACCAGAGTCAGCAACACAGTCAGATCATGGCCCAGGGAGAGCTAATGTACGAGAAGGAGTGGATACATGGCCTTAAACATGTGGCGTCAGCCCGAAACTTGGGCTAACATAGTGAAAATTAGCCAATATCAATCAGCATGTTAACCCATTCGGGCAGCCTAATTTAAGGCAACCCTGACCAAAAAAAAAAAAAAAAAAAAAAAAAAAAAAAAAATCACATGCTAATCAATGGGAATGATTTTCTTATCAGGCTACCCTTCCTAGAACCAAGGCCTGGACACAGAATCTCAGGATGACCTCTTTTCATGAGTCCTGAAGCACCCTGAAGCATCTGGTTGATCCCCACATGAGGTAGAGGGTCACAGAATAACGTTACCCAAGGTGAGAAACAGGGATGGAGGTCCACAAAGGACCTAGTTTGTGATTCAGGTGTCCTGCTCAGACGGTACTCCTGGCCCCAGCCAGCCCCAGGTGTCTGAGGGACCTAGAAAATTTCAAGTAAGTTACCCCAACTGTAGACCCCCTGCAGTGCAGGCCTGAGACAGGGTCTCTGCATACTCATGTCTAAGATCGGGACTAAATTTTAGCCAATGGAATACAAGCATGAGTGAAGAGCACCACATCCAGTCTTGGAATATTAAAACATATGAAGATTCCACATGCACTTTTTGATTTTTTTCCTTCTATCTACTGAATATTGCATCCCAGTGCTATTTTAAAGCCACAAATTAAATAAACATGTAGGGCAAAGCAGCCCTACCTCTCATCTTGACTTGGAGAACATTTTGAACTATTCAACTGTATGAGTAATTACTTTCTATTTTATTTGAGCCTTCATACATTCTGGGGTTTATTTGTTTTATTAATAGTAGTTGCCTCTTTTAACTAATACAATCTTCCACTAGAATATAAACT
Source organism: Indri indri (assembly GCA_004363605.1). Taxonomy (NCBI): domain Eukaryota; kingdom Metazoa; phylum Chordata; class Mammalia; order Primates; family Indriidae; genus Indri; species Indri indri. Next base: position 34,069 of record RJWJ010006928.1, on the reverse strand, counting down.
TAACAAGGGCTTGGATTTTTGTTTATTCTTTGTTTTATCTCTAGTGTTTATGAAAATGCCTGACATGGTAGTGATCTACAGTGATCTAGAGTGACTGATATTAAACATAATCTTCAACAGAGAATTCACTTGAGAAAATGACTCGAATCTTTATTGGAACCTAGCTCTAGGAGCTTAGTGATAGGGAACATCATGTTAAAACAGGAGTAGAATCCAACTTATTGTGTACTTAGATATTTGTATTTTATTCCAAAAACATTGGTTAAAAAGATTCAGGTCACCTGTGACTTTGAGGGCCCAGACAAAGCTGAAGAGCATATTCATGTTTCTTGTTCCATGGTCATAGTAACAATGATGGACTGAACCTGCAGGTGAAAGAGCTCAATGGTTAGAACTGAGAGGAATGTGAAGTCAAGAGGTAGTGTAGGCAGCTTGTGCATATTGTATCACAACCTGAAGGACCTTAGTTTTTTCTATGAAATAGTTATGTGTCTAAAATGCATAGATCTTATTACGTAAAGAATATAAAATTTTATTTAAGGGAACTCATATTGGGTTACTATTGTGGATAAGCTGAGCAGATCATAATTGCTAATGAATAAGCATATTAATAAAATCAGAATATTGGCACATGTAGGGCAGGACAGGTAGACTATGTATATAAGCAGCAGCTGAAATAGTAGCACAGGCTCCTTAACCACACCTCAATCTCCTTTTTAAATTCAACCCCATTAATAAATATTACTGAGAGCTAAAGAGATATTTGGAGGCACAGAAATAATCATCTCATTGCGATAGGCCAAGATAGACATGCTGTAACGAAACCTCAAATAAAAAACAAAATGACAATAGAAATTGAGAATAAAAGTAATTAGGTATTCTAATATTGTTCTAATGGGGTTAGGTAGGGTTGATCTCTCTTTGCTCACTCTACATCCTGTTCTCTGCCTGGCTCATTCCTATTAATCAGCCCTGAGTGTTGAATAACAGCCATTACAACAACCGAACCCAGAGTAGCCTGCTCCTTCTCATTCCTAAACAAGAACCCAAAGGCGTGTTAGGGTTTAGAAGATCAATAATGAGCAGGAGAAAGGGGTGGTGGTTAAACGTGCAAGAAAACACATTTTGGATTGGGTTGGTGCTTAAGGTTTCATAGAATAGACTCTATTTTTTCCCCATAGTTCTATGTGCAGTATGTGAAAATAATTTAAAGCCTAGAAGGGCAGTGTTAGCTTTTATTAATAGTTGCATCACAGCAAAGAGTTTAGACTCTGAAGACACTGCCTGGGTTTAAATTTTACCTTTACTACCTTCTAGATATGCACATTTGGGAAAATTCCTTAATTTCTTCTGTGCCTCAGTTTCCTAATATTTAAAATTGAGATAGAAATAGTACCTACTTATGGATACTAAATAAGTTAATATTTGAAAAGTTCATGGCTTAAATAAAGTACACAATGTATAAAGAGTCAATAAAATAAGAGTTTTTTTAACTTATTTTTTTTAAAAGTACATCAAATGATTCATTTAATTTGTGTGTATGCTTTTCAGATCACTTTTATAGAGAACCTAACGATTAACTAAATGTTACATATGAGAAAGGGAAAAGCTCCCTTGACAGATGGGAACTGGCTTAGTACTTAAAGCTCCTAGGTCACACTATTCTATAATACTTGTTGGACGAAAATGATTTCACAGAAAACCAACACCAGACAAGGCCACGAGGCCACTGGCATTGATAAAATGAGACCGAAAAAAAGAGGATTATGATTTTTGTCTAAACACTACCATTGCAGCCTCCCTGCCCACCAATGAAAATAAAATCCCCTGCTCCCAAGTAGCATGAGTGGCCACTGCTTCTTTAAACATTACAACTTGAACCTCACTCCAGTCTTCCCTCCTTCTAGTAGATTTATTAAGATGTGCAACTTCATTGCAATTTGTCCCACTGCAGACAGGGTCTTGGTCTTTGGCAAAGGGACCAAGTATATAATTACAAGTATCAGTATATAATTACTAATGTACCGTTTACTGTATAGATATTTTTATTTATATATGGAATATCCACATTTTTAACATTGATTAGATATAGTCTTGGCTATTCAAAGCCTTTGAAAAATGTTAAGTCCAGAGTCACTTCAATTTTTACAACTATCTTAGATACAGTAAAGTGTATGGGGAAAAAAGAGTCTGTACCTGTAATCAAATCCAATTCTCCAAACTAGGAGCAGGTTTTTATGCATTTTTTACATGTAATATTACTGTTATTCACATTACATTCCTATTCCAAGTGAGAGATAGATTATTCATTCTTTGCTTTGGTGGAGGCTGGTTTCCTGGGGTGCTTGTTCCCCTTTTGTTTCCTCAGATTTATGAGCCTGGCAAGCTTTTCTGTCCATTGCTGAAAAGACTATTGTGCCCATGGACACTCAGTCCCAGCAAATAATTCATTTCAGATCTCTGAGAACACTCTATTTCTTACTTTCAAAACAGGGATTTTATTTTTTTTTATTTCAGTAATCGGTCCCAATCTTAGCAGTGATTCCATAATGTCAATATTCATTTTTGATAAAAAAAGAAAAAAGTTACATCTGAGGAGGCATTCACATAGAAGAATGGAACAGTTGGGAAAGTTGTCCTGAATTGTATGTTACCACCACAAAAATTTTGGTCAAGGATAAAGTCTTAATTTTTAAATATGTCAATTTTCTCTTTTGTTTCTTTTATCCTTACCTCAAATGTTATAAAAATAGATATATTCCAGTATAGATACAAAACATTTCAATGGGAGGTAATGATTCTATTTATTCAAAAAACATATTTTATTTTAGTAAAAGGATTATTCTTTGCCTTGACTTACTTGTATGGTTATCTGCTTAGTTTGTCTAAAGGTGAATCTTTATTAGTAGAATTATATTCATATTATTTGCCCATTTTGCTTTCATAACTTTGATAATTATGCCTGAGATTTTATAAGATCCTATTATCTATTAATTTTTATCCATTATAAAATTTTCTGATCTGTGTCTAATTACATGTATTGTTACATCATTATATTATAAGGCTAGATGAGACTTTTGGCCTTTGTGTAGTTCATTTTCTTAGGTACAGAACAAATGTGGCTGCAACTGTCCTTAAAAATAGTCTTTTCCTAAAATTCCCCAAAGAGGAAGATGATTCTTCAACCTCTCATTCTAAAAAGAAACCTGACTTTTAAAGAAATGACCAGAGAGACCTTGATCATAGTCCATAACAACTTGACAAAGGTACACATTTATCATTTGCTTTTGAAGGTCTCATGCTAAACGTCATAATACTGACATTTCATGGAGTCAGCGGATACTATATTTTCTTTCTTTCTGTCCTGATCATCCTTTTGTTAACTTTAACATAAACTATACTGGAATCAAATGCCTGGGTTGTTGAACAGGAAAAGATGAGTCTCATTTTAGCTAGCCTGTTGGCAGCAGAACTATTTCCAAACCATTCCTTTTTCAACCTTTATGAAAACCAGCTGCAGGTCTTTTATAAGGGCAAAAATTAGCATGGATTCAGAAGGATTTGTGTTCACATTTTCATCAGCTAAGAAATAACATTTGACTACAATATATAATCAAAACTGCTCAGGAATAGATTTGCCAACATTTGTAAAAAATGCTATAATATTACTCATCAAGGATTCTTTATTGGTGATATTCGGAAAATCGCTCAGTCTCTCTCTTGCTTGTTTTTTTCTATCTTAAACTGACAATATTTACTTCTTTTAATGAAACTCACATAAAACATTTGTTGACATTGAGCTAAACACTTCCATTATGTAAACTTTTAGGAAATAATTCAACATTTTGGAAAAAAGTCAGCATGTTGGAAACCATGGAATATCTTGTTCTGTAACATTTTCAAAATGCCAAAGTAGTACTTTTCACGAGCAGTCCAGGAAGTAAAATACACTGAATTACTGATTTTTTTAAATTGAAATATATTTTTGTGGTCACTTACTAGTAGGGAGCATTTTTATACTTGGTATTTAATACCCACTTTTTCCTGATTCTTTGTTTTTCTATATTAACATACATTTTATATTATTTGGGCATTAGACAACGGCACAAATTTGTATATACCCTTGAAAAAGACAAATGTTCATTATCTTGGAAACATGTTCTCTTTGAGCATGGAGTTTTGGTAAGAATGTGTCTATACATGGTGACCAAAACTTACACTTAATGCTGAGATATGTAGTCTGAGTAATATAGAGGCATAATTAGAAAGTTTAAAATAAAGTTACTCCTGAAAATCCAGAGTTTATGGTTACTTTAAATGAGAAGAGGTAAAGGTCATCCAGATTAGCTAACTCATGCAGTTATGGAAATACATGACATGTGTTGCTTTATCATCATCCTCACCTTTGAATTAGCAAAAACTTAATCTCTAATATTTCTTTAAGTCATCTACGGATTTCAGAAAAGCAGGACTGTCGCAGACCACTGGTTGATCCCTTTATTTCACAGAGGAGGAAGATGAGACTCAGAAAGGTAATCAAGGACTAGCACCTGGATTTCTTTTGATTCCACACCTGTTCTTTCCAGCGGTGGGTCCCTTTTCTTCACTTCCTCTCAAGTCCACCAACATCTCTTGCATTCCTCCTTTCATGCAGATGACTTACACAAGCTATGTGACCCTATTTCATTTTTACAACTGAAGTAGCTCCCAGGAATCTGCAAGTCCAAGGGAGGATATCACAGAGTTGCTTCAGCATCAGCATCCCCGCTCCCTCTACCCACACCCACAACTGCTTCCCAGGTTCAAGCAAAGAGGCACAAGCAGTATGTCAAGTTAGCATGTGATACTGAGACTCTCAGTCTTCCAACATCCATGTTAGACATTTGCTTATATATTCTTCAGAGACCTACATGTCTGGGATCTCTAAGCTTCTCTCCATGCAGCAATTATCCCAGCAAGAAACCTGGCCTTAATTCCAAAAGGTTATAATAACATTTATGTTAAATTATTTTCCTATCATATATTAAGTCTTATCCTAATAGTTCTTATCAAGGTAATCTTGCATTCCCTTTTATCCTGTATCTTATAAATATGAGGATGGTGAAGGTGTTTGCAGTTGAAACATGTAGATAGCTGGTGTTCAATCTCTATGCATTTACTTAAGTCCCATCAAGGCACTGGCAGACCCAGTGTCTGGTGAAGGACCACTTCCCGGCTTGTAGATGGCTGTTCCTCATTGTATCCTCGCATGGCAGAGAGTAGAAAGCTCTCTGGGATCTCTTTTATAAAGGTACTGATCCCATTCCTGAGGTCTCTGCCTTCATAATCTAATTACTTCCCCAATTCCCCACCTCCTAATACCATCACATCGGCGGTTAGGATTTCAACATATAAATTTGGTTGGGGACAGAAACATTCCGTCCATAATAAGTGGCTTGTTTTTCAATAATAGATTGACATAATATGATTTTATTTCAAAACTGAGGTCCTACCTTAACAGAAGCCTAAAACATGTGGAAAAACACAGGAAAGGAATCCTGGAAAATATTATTTCTGCTTAATTAAACTAATTTAAAATACCACATCCTATTTGACCTGAGTCTTCAAAAATATGACCACAACTATAATCAAAGTCTCTTATAATCACTCCAAAACTATATCACAGTCCTGCTTGCTAGTACAGTTGTTGTCATTGTTCTTCCACTCGAGGCTATGTCTATTATAGAATGACCAGCAGCAGCTTTCGAAATAATTGACTAAATTATGAGTTCTTCTAAGTAAAAGTTCTTTGACTCCTGCATTGACTACTCTGTGGGTTAAAATTCAGAGTCATCATCGCTGTAAGTATATTCACAATTTGACTCTAAACGCCTTGTATACTATCATAGTGTCCCAGATTTCCTATGCTTCTTGGAAATTAATGTTCCTAGTGTTTTTTGAACAAGCTATACACTTTCATGTTTTCATATATATCTCTCTTGCAACTTTATGCTTATTTTTTTCAACTCAAACTCAAGCACAACCTTTGGAGTTTCTAACTAATTCTGTCTCATTCCCTATCAGCCAATGAAAGTCCTTTCTATGGAGATCTTCATGTATTTAGTTCCTGCTTCCATTATAGTGGTTATTGTTTGCGTCTTGAGCAGCCTGTCTCTAGTACCCTGAAGACTTTGAAATCTTTAAAGTTTTTAAAATCTGGACTTTGCCTTATGCATTTGTGTATCCTCAGCATTTACAAAGGCCCTGGCAGTTATCAAGAGCTTAATAAACATTTGTTTAAAAATTAACTAAATTTTCAAAGACAGTGAAGATATACCTAAAGAAACTCGATGAAGATTTTTTGTGACTTTTGTGGAATCACTATATTCTCTGTTAAAATACTGATTCAGAGGTTTAAAAATTTTGGGGTATCAATTATTTGTAAGACATCATCTTGGAAGTACAGAAAATGCAAATCTTAAATATAATCTCTGACCCCTAGAAATGTTATAACCTCAGCGGTAAACACAATGCAATGCATTTAGAATTTTCCAGTGTTTTTCTACTTTGTTTATTTGGGGTTTTTTTGCTTGTTCATTTGTTTTATATTTATCTTATCCACCGCAATGGCCCCAAAATAATCAATTGTCTAATTCTTTTAATATTTCTGAGGATTTACTCTCCAAGCCTTATTACACATTTTCCCAATCCTTTACATTACTAGTTACATTTTGGAATTTTCAGCAACTACAATTCTTACTGCTTTTATTTTTAAAAACTTAGCAGCAAACATTTTCTACGATGTTTTAAAAAGCACATCTCATACCTTCTTTTGCTAAAAATGAACCTTACCTATCAAGAAATGTTACCAGTGTAACAATGCACATCTTCACTTTAATCTTTAGTCCCTTCTGATTTTATGGAAATGTAAATGTTCAACTTATAAATATAAGCTCTATAATATGTTAAAGTGTATTGGTCAAATGATTTATATGTGTCTGTGTTTGGGTATTGTATATCTAGAGGGAAAAAAAGTGTGAATTTTGCTTAGCATTTGTATGATCTATATAGAAATCAACCAGATTCACATTTACAGCTTCAGTCATTAAATCAATACAAGTAACAATTTTGCAATAACTGCACTAATGTTTTTCTGACTGTTCCTAAACTATTCTTTTAAATTATTCTCCTATATAAATAAATAACTTATGCTATTATATTAGATAATCTAATTTACTTTGTTTACTTTGTTACTGACTGATGTTGCTGTAATAATGATGCATGAGTAATGTAATAGTTATATATAAAAGTAGTTCAAACTTAAATTTCAAAATATCATCAAACTATTCCCACCAGATTTCATAATCCTTTAGACATTTTCTTCCAGTCTTCTTTGCTGGAATGAAAATTAGAACCAGGGAATTTCAGTCTATAAACAACCTCAGTGCCTAGGATACCTATTATCATTTGGAAAGGTGAAAACCTTTTTCACTACCCTTGAAAAGTTATACCCAGATGATGGAGGAATATCCAATGGCAGGGCAATAACAGCTTCTCACTTCACCTACTCTATTTTGGGACAACAATGACTATTATAATTTTTTCTTTAAATTATATTAAAATTCTCTGGTTTTTTAAAATTTTATTTAAGAATGCTACAGGGTTACAAACATTTTGGTTACATAAATTGCTTTTGTACCATTTGAGTAAAAGTAATAAGTATGTCCATCACCCAGATAGTGTGCATAGTACCCGTTAGGTGAGAATTTACCCATTCCCTCCTTTTCCCCACCTGCTTGATTTCTGATGAATGTTATTTTCATATGTGCACAAAAATGTTGATTGATTAATTCCAATTTAATGGTGAATACACGTGGTGTTTGTTTTTCCATTCTTGTGATACTTCACTTAGAAGAATGGTCTCCAGTTCCATCCAGGTTAATACAAGAGGTATTTGTTCAGCATTTTTGATGGCTGAGAAGTATTCCATGGTATATACATAACACATTTTATTAATCCACTCACGTATTGATGTGTACTTGGGTTGTTTCTACATCTTTGCAATTGTGAATTGTGTTGCTGTAAACATTCAAGTGAAAGTGTCTTTTTTATTGAATGTCTTTTTTTCCTTTGGGTAAATACCCAGCAGTCAGATTGCCGAATCAAACGTTAGGTCTACTGTTAGTTCTTTGAGGAATCTCCCTAATGTTTTCCACAGAGGTTGTACTAGTTTACAGTCCCACCAACAGTAAAATATTCCTATCTCTCCGCATCCATGCATTTGTTGTTTTCAGCCTTTTGATAAAAGCCATTCTCACTGGAGTTAAATGATATCTCATTATGGTTTTGATTTGCATTTCTCTGATGATTAGAGATGTTGAGCATGTTTTCATATGTTTCTTGGCCATTATTCCATCTTCTTTTGAAAAGTTTCTGTTCATGTCCTTTGCCCACTTTTTAATGGGGTTGTTTGATGTTTTCTTACTGATTTGCTTGAGTTCTTTATAGATTCTAGTTATCAGCCCTTTACTTGATATATAGCATACAAATATTTTCTCCCATTCTATTGTCTATTCACTCTAATAATTGTTTTCTTGGCTGTGCAGAAGCTTTTTAATTTGATAAGGTCCCATTTAATTATTTTTGTTGTTACTGTGATTGCCATTGGGGTCTTTTTCACAAATTCCTTCCCTAGACCCATGTCTATAAGAGTTGTCTCAACATTTTCTTCTAGAATTCTTATAGTTTCATGCCTTAGGTTTAACTCTGTTATCCATCATGAGTTGATTTTTGTGAGTGGTGAGAGGTGCAGATGCTGTTTTAGTTTTCTGCATGTGACTATCAAATTTTCACAACACCATTTATTAAATAAGGATTCTTTTCTCCAATGCATGTTTTCGTCTGCTTCATCAAAGATCATATGGCAATATAAGGATGGTTTTATATCTGGATTCTCTGTTCTGATCCATTGGTCTATGTCTCTGTTCTTCTACCAGTGCCATGCTGTTTTGGTTACTATAGCCTTGCATATAGCTTGAAGGCTGATAAATTGGTGCATCCCAACTTGTTCTATTTGCTTAAAGTTGCTTTTATTCTCTGGAAGAAGATTAGGTTTATTTGGTATAAACAATCACAACAACAATAACAGAAAATAAATAAGCCTAATCTTTTACAGAATAGCTCTGAAGTTATTTTAGGGTAGCTATCCTAAATCTCATAGTGTTATCAATGCAAGGAAAGTTTATTTTATTAATTCTATCAGAAAATATATTGAATACCTACTCTGTGTCAGGATTGTGTGCATCATTGATATACATTCTCAAATTGAACAGATCTTGGCTTGTGCTTGTGAACTCACTATCTAGTGGAGGAGGCTGACCATAAACAAACAAACAAGTAACATAAGTTTTTTTGTTTTTTTAAGCCTTCACTATCCTATTCCCATGTCTCTGAATATATTTAACTTCTATTTCTTTTCAATTACCTCAGTTTCTCTAATAATAAAAGGAGTTATTGAAGAAACTACTTCCTTAATTGTGAGTTTTAAACAAAATACCAGATATAAAGAATGTAGCATGGTGCTTGTCACTTATAAAACACCCCATAAATGTTAGCAATTATTATTGCGAACAGGAAAACCATAATTATCCTCCTTCACTTTTCTAAATGCTGCCTGAATCACATTAGTCTTTGTGGTGAACACATTGTACTAGTATTGGGACTTTTCCATTCATTCTGCTTCTTAGTTATGACTGAAATATTATGTAACTTGAATGTTTTATTCTTCATATATCCATATCATTTGTTTTAAATTTGATATTCATTACAAAGACCCACCATTCCAGATACTGCCTATATTGCTGGATCTTAGGTAAGTTGCACAGTATATTTCCTGCTCATCCATTTTAAGAAATCTGCATTTAATTAACACATCTACTGCTTTTAACACTGGACCATGGAAGTTCACAGCCAAAATCCTGTGACAAGTCACTGACCCAGCTAGAAGGCAGATATAGTTGAGGAAATTAATTTCTTAAAAATATTTAAGACACAGGCTTTATATATAATAATATGAGGCTAACACCTGAAAGTTTCCTTTGTAAACTTAAGTACATTGTAAATTCTCTGTAAGTCTTACCTTAATTAATTAAAAATGCTGCTTGGTCTGCACTGAACCTTGTTTGGCTCTGATAGTGATAGCTGAGATGAAATTTACTATACAAATACAGACTATCAAATAAAAAATCACCAATTTACGTCCATAACAATAATAGTAATATTTATATGATTGGTTAAGTGAGAATTTCCTTGGTGAATATAAGAAAAAAAATCAGAATGGAAAAACAAAGGAAGACTTAAACAAAGCAGCAGATGCTTCTATTACAGCTGCCAAAAGGCACAACTCGTTTTCACGCAGACTATCTGAAATTTATTGTAAAACTTTTTGTCATCTGAAAGCTATCCACACCTACCAGACGTGCCGTTAAGGGAGAGGTGCCATCTCTTTTACATAAATGATACAATGCCCAGAACAAGTCATCTGTGAGATAATGGCATCCGTCTTGATATCCCTGAAAATGGTATCAAATAAGTGGTAGACAGATTTATTTTACTTGTAAATACGTTCTTGTCTAGCACCCAACTCACACACTGATATTTGTTTAAAGAATTATATCTTTTTATGCTCTCCTGAAGTACTGCATAGGCATTTAATACCATCTGCAGGGAGGAGACAAGGCTAGAACCACCATCAATTCCCGTATTTTTGAATAGCTGTCCATTTAGACCCTTGGGACAGTGTCTCCTTTGAGCTATATTGTAAGCACTTGGTTAAGCTGCAAGACAGTTATAATTACAACTGCTGTTTCAAAATCCACCCCAAACCCCTTGATTATCTGAATTTATTATTCTTTTTAAAGTATACTTATTGTAGGTTTTCTGAGTAGCGGCTCATCAACTGTGACAGAGGAATAAAAAAGAATTATCTGAGGGCTTTCAGCTATTCTTAAAGGACTTATTCACTTGGTTTTAGGGCTGGGGCCCTCACTAAAATTTTTAATTTCCATTAGTAGCAACTATGAATTACTGATTCCTTAGAATACCAGGTTATTAGGCAAGCAGTCAGTGGGCCAGCAAGCTGACGATGTGATCTTTTGATGCTTGGCCTCTGCAGCCACTCAGCTGAGGCAACTTAATCTTCTGAAGCCTCAGTAGTGCTGTGAGTGTGTATGTATTGGGGTGTGTGGGGGGAGGTGTTGTCCAAGGATTATACATATTTTCTCTTACTTCTGCCAGGATTTGACACCTCCTCTCTGACTCATACCACTCTCTTAATTCAACCCTCCATAATATATTATCTTGATTGTAGCCGCAGCCTCCCAGCTAGTCTCCTTGCCTTCAATCTGGTCTAATCAGCTCTGAAGAAAATCAAGGAGATCCTGGAAAGAATCCTGCCTCTGTGGTAAGGAAAACAGAAAACTGAAATATGTGCAAGGTGCCTAGAGTCAGAGAACATTTGGTCTCAAGGGGGAAAAGCACCTAAAATGAGGGCCAATAGCGACACCAGGAAAAGCAAATTTGTTGTAGGATCTAAGCATAAGTGTAGAACAGTTTGTGATTAGAGCAGCTTAATTATTAAAAATGTGCAGTGTTCAGATTTTCATTATCTCAATTCATTTTTACTCAAAAACTGATCATGACAGCCTCCTGCTAAAGGACACTCATTGCATTCTGATATGAGAGAATGATGATGAACATTTTGTATTGAGTCCCTAAGACAGTGTCCTGCATGTAGCATTCATTAAATAAATTATTTTTGAATGACGTTTATGAGAAAATGAATGAACAAATAAAAGACTTTCTCAGTTTCGTTACTTGTAAAAATGAATAGATCAAAGTAGGAAATCTCTGAAACTTTAAAATTTTAATCATTTGATTGTATAATTCCAAAGGAAGAATAGCAAAACCTAATTTAATTAAATCTTAAATCGGAATTAGTTGTTCTTTCTCTAGAGGGTGCTGTTTCCCATTTGGCTAGCATTACCTTTTTTTTTTTTTTTTTTAACTTTCCAACTTTCTATGGCGTTTTATGGTATTCGAAGTGCTTGGAGTAGAACATAAATTCAAAGTTTAAGGAAATAAAGACTAAAAACTGGTCTCTTCCTTAATAATGTTGATTATCCCAGGGAAAGAAACAAAAGAGCAGAAAGGGGACAGGGTGTTTTATGAACATCAAATATATTTGAGAGACATTTTAGCTAGAGTTCAAGATGTTATTGGTAAATAAAAGAAAAAACTTGAATTCCATCCAGATCTATTCAAATTAAAACACTAGTAGTACAGAAAAAGTAAAGAAGAGAAAAAATAGAAAACATGTAGTTGAATTTAAACTTAATTTTCTTTTCCTCAAACACTGTATGTATTAAGCTTACAGGGTTATAAGGAAAGCCAAACATGCAAATGGAAATAATACTTTAACTTTCACAAGACCTGTGCCTTGTAACTTCCAAGATTCTGAAACTCCAGTTATTAGCAAGTATCAATACACTCTATTTTTAATCTCCTTACAGTTTGTAATAAATATCAATTTGATATTGAGTTCAGCTGTATTAGAGCAGTTGATTATACAGCTATGCAATAAAATCAGTGGGAAATACAAAACATACTCCTGGTATAGGAGGTGGAAAAGAATGGTGCTCTGTGAATTCTGTTTGATGCACATTTTGCCTGACTACACTCAGTAAAATTTTCAGTGCTATTTTCAACCGTAACAAAAATAGGACAAATTGAAAATGTATTTTTATAAAACAAATGGACAGAAGATAATCTATAAACTTAAAATATTTATTATTACCTCCAATACAATTAATACTGACAATTTAAAAAGGAGGATTAAATGTACAGAATTCAGTTAATATTAGCATATTTATATTTGCTGTGAATTAAACCTCTGTAATGAGTGGAGGCACACTTCTTCATGTAAAATATTACCTGAAATTGGAGTCTGCTAGCTATCTATCAAATACAATTTTCTTTTGGGGGGCATCATTATATTTGGAGGATATATATTGGTGATATCGGCTTTTAATAAACCAATAAGGAATATTCTGAGGGCAACTAAACTACTCATGAAAAATGATTTCTTATGAAGATGATTCCATGTCCCTAATTTCAAATTGTCTGATATTTTACCGGAGACTTTTTAGAATTTATTACTTTAGATAATAAAAATAGAAACACACATAAGAAAGGACTTATTTGATAATCTATCTCCTGCTGAAAAACAGACTTTAAAATGTATATTTATGTTTCCAATTATACTGGAATACCCATTCAAATTGTAAGTATTTTATTTATTATGGTATCCCTTTATTACTAAACATTAGAAGAAAAATCTAATTTTAGCTGTTCTGATTCATTTATACTTAAGCCATCAAATTTTTATGTTTGCTAAATGTTTTTAACGCACACAAAAGATATAATGATATCTTTAATAGTGTTTTCATTTCTACACCAGAGAGACCATATTTTCTTAATGTCTTATGAGTCTTATTTAATAAGAAGGCAAAAGGAAAATGGAAATGGAGAGAAAATAGCTTTACTCGATTTGGGCTGTTTCTATATGATGTTACTAAAATCACTTTAAAATGAGAGTCCATGTAAAATATAGCTAGATTTTGCATCCACATAATGACAAATAGATGGTCAATGCTATTGAAGGTTATGTTTGTTTAATATAAAACACATATAAGAGTGGGGATTCTGGTAATTTTTAAGCTTCCCAAATAAATCCATTTTGATTTGACAACTCACAATTCTTTTATTGTCTTCGATTTTTTGAAATCATGCTAAGTTAGCAAATAAATTAGTTATGATGCTCTTGCTATCAGTTATATCGATAATACTAAACTGGCTTTTGTGAAAGATATGAGTAAATTACTATCAGCATCAGGGTCCAGTTGTTTCCTAAAAGAGATTAATCTGAGTCATTTTGAAAAATGAACTACTTAGGGCCATCTGGAGCAGACCCAGGGAATGAACAAAATGATCAACCACTAAGATGAGAGACAGACAAGAATTCTGGTGAAGAATAAAAAGTTATGTGTGATGTTTTGTAATATAGTATCATAGTTATTTGCATGGACAACATACAAATAATAGTGCCCAAAGAAATAAAAGCAATAAAACACATTTTTTTTCAGTTTTGCCACTTTGTAACTAGACTAAAAATCTTGAATTATTATGTCTATCAACAGTTTGACCAAAATTGTTTAACTTAGCCTCCTCATTGACTTAGGATAATGATAAAATCTTGGAAGCATTCAATTCATTCGTTTATTAATTTATCATTCTCTCATGCATTCAATTGGTAACAAAAGACCATGAGATCTATGGAGAAAAAGGAGAGCTTCTATTTTCTAAAAAACAATATATTTATTGGAGAGACGTAGCCTTCAGTGCAAGCGAAAGTGTGCTCCAGAAAACCAAGGGAGAGTTTGGCTCTTATAGAGAATGTTCTTGCCTAGATTCCCAATTCAATCTGTTTACGTGAATGAAGGATTCAAACTTGTTTAGTTCTGATTTGTTGATATAGGTGAGTCCTGATTGATCAAGGCTGCAGAGTCCTGATTGGGCAACCTTCAAGATTGAAACCTCAAGCCCCTTTTGATTGAAGATTTTCAGGTGGCCTACTTGGGAATTTGCACTCCTTGGCTGCAGGAACTACTCTGGCTTAGGGTTGTGCAAGTAGGATGTTTGCCAAAGGCTGTATTTTCTTCCTAGAACACGGAGTACATAACCACACTCTCACCTAGCTATGGCCCTCTGGTCCTGCTTTTGAATTTAAAGCCTCTCTCTTAGTCTCAGGGAGCCCATCTCACCTGGTATGTTTTGGGGTCTTTTTGCAGTTTGATTTTGCACAGTAAATGTTCATCGAGTGGCTACTCTGGCATGCTGGTCACTGTTCTGGGCCCTGAGGATAGAATAGTAACAAAACAAAAAAGGTTCCTGCCCTCAGAGAATTTTTATTTTAGTTAGGAAAAACAAAAAGTAAACAGATAAGACACATACTATTAATATATGCTACATGGTGAAAACCGTTATGAATTTTTATTAAGGTAAATATTAAACAATAATATTAAACAATTCTAGAGAGGGTCTTCAGGGATGCCTTTCTGATAACGTGGTGTTTCAGAAGACACCTACAAACTCTGTGATATTTGGGGGAAGACAGCGCTAGGCAGAGGGAAGAATAGGGGCAGTGACTGTGAGAGAGGATCACATTGGTCGCATACCAGGCAGAGGAGGACCGTCAGTGTGGCTGGAGCAGGAGAGAAGGGGAGAGCGATAAGACATGAGACCTGAGAAGTACCGATCAGAGCTTTCTATACTCTCAGCATATACTTATCCTGTAGGAAACACAGAAATATAAATTGTAGTTTCTATTCTTAAAGAACTTTTACTTTGGAAAGGGCCGTAAGACGAATTTACATAGAGAACAACATAATGCTTAATATAGCTAATACAATTGTGTACTCCAGATTTTATAACAGCTAATTGTTCTAAAATTATTTAAAATCTTCTGACCTTTCAGGAATTGTCTTAACTTATAATTACCTTCAAACCGCTTTTTGTTATACTTTAAACATCTTACGAAATGATTTGAAATGCATAGCAACAGTTTTCAAAAATAGATCTAATTATACTCTGTAAAATAAAGAATGGCAAATTTAACATAGGTGAGACACACGTTTCTCAAACTATTTATTATATTTTGGTCTTGTTTATAAGCAATTGAAATGAAAACAATGATTACCAGGAGTGAATATTGGTTCACTTAAAACAATCTATGTGACCTTTTCTTTTTTCTTTCCTTTCCTCTTTGTTTTCTTTCTTTTTTCTTTATCTTTTTCAGGATTGTTGTTCTAACAGACTAGAGAAATGTGTTAGGCATTGATATTCATCAATGTTATCTGAATCCAAAAAATATATTAAACACAAAGGAGAAACATGAATGTGATTATTGTACCATTGTGTGGATTGGAAAGTGGTGAACAACTTTATTATAGGATGTCTATTGGCTTATAAAAGTCTTGTCATGTTCGTGCAATTTGTTTTTGAGCATTAACAAGGTTACCAAATGAAGTGCTAGCACACATTGAACATATGCCGATGAACAAAGAGACATATTTTCTGCTTTCATAAAACTTGTAATGTTGTGATAGATCACAGAAAATAAATAATGATTTCAAATATGTCATAAATGTTTACAGAAGGACTGACAGAATTATACAAATGGAAGTGCTAACTCAGGTTGAGGTTTAGGCATAGAAAATATTTGCCTGAGGTGGTGATTTAAGATATGTCTAGAACAGTGGTCCCCAACCTTTTTGGCACCAGAGACCAGTTTCATGGAAGAAAATTTTTCCAGGGACAGGGGCCAGGGTTGGAGGGGGAATGGTTTCAGAATGATTCCAGCACATTGCATTTATTGTGCACTTTATTTCTATTATTATTACATTGTAATATATAATGAAATAATTATACATCTCATCATAACTCAGAATCAGTGGGAGCCCTGAGCTTGTTTTCCTGCAACTAGCTGGTCCCATCTGGGGGTGATGGGAGCCAGTGACTGTAAAAACAGGTGAAACTTCACCGGCTCTCCTGCCACTCACCTCCTGCTGTGCAGCCCACTTCCTAACAGGATTGGCCAGGGGGTTGGGCACTGCAGGTCTAGAGGATGAGTAGTTTTAGTTAAGTGAATACAGAAACAATTGAAGTGGAGAGTGTTCTAGGAAGAGAATGCAACGAGTGAGAAGCTATTCTGATGCTGAGATCATTATATTCTTTAGTTCTTTTTCCAAAAAAAAAAAAAAAATATTTGTCTACGGCCATACCACCCTGAACATGCCTTATCTCATCTAACAATAAGAACAACAAAAAACTAAAGACAGATGTTCATGTAGAATGAAAAAAGCAAGAGTGGTATTAAAGGAGACTGAAGATACAGGTAAGGGTCAAATAACGAGGATTTTTGTTGGATATGTTGGTATATTAGATTTTATTCAAATTGCAACGGGGAGCCACTAAACAGTATTTTATAATAAAGTAAAAGGAAGCTATGAGAAACAATATTTTTAATGTTGGTTATGGGTTATTTCCCCCAAAATTCATATGCTGCAGTTCTAACCCCTAGTGCCTCAGAATGTGATCTTTGGAAACAAAGTCATCGTAGGTTTAATTAGTTAAGATGAAAAGTCATATGGGAGCAGGGTGGGCCTCTAATACCATATGAATGGTATCTTTATTAAAAAAGAAAATTTGGACACACACACACACACACACACACACACACACACACACACGGTGACCACCATGTGAAGATGAGGGTAGACATTGAGTCATGCAGCAGAAAGCGCAGATTGCCAGCAAGCCACCAGAAGCTAGAAGAGAGGCATCGGACAGATTTCTCTGTCACCGCCCTCAGAAGGAACCAGCCCTGCTGATGTCAAATTCCGAAATTCAGGCTTGTGTACCTGATGTGCAACTGAAGGCAAACACCACGACACTGATACCTGGAGACAGAGAAAGATTTATTCGATTTGACCAAGCAAGAAGACGAGAAGACAGAAAAGCAAGATCACTCAGGTCCATCTTAGCAAAGAGTTGAAGTAGGGAGCTTTTATGTGCCTGAGGAGTAAGGGAGTGGAGTTTTAGGACGCCAAGGGGAGACGTCTATGTTGCTTCAGTCTCGGATAACATCTTGAGCAACCATACTTCTGGGTGTCAGTAGCAGCTCGCAAGTTCTTTAAAGTATTCATTTCTTCTGCAAAACAAACTCATAAAATTTCCTTGTGATCCTAGAGTTGTCTCCTCTTGCTTGACAAAGAAGTTTACCAACAGGCCATAATTACTGTGAGAAGTAGGGGTTCTGGGGCAGAAAGCAAGTGGTTAATATGTACAAGCAAACAAGGGCCTGGTTGGAATACACATTATTTCAGTCACTAAAAATGTTGAGGTACTAAAATCTCAAGGGCTCCAGGCACGTTGACACCTTAATCTCAGACTTTTAGCCTCTAGAACAGGGAGACAATGTGTTCTGTTTTTTAGACACCCAGTTGTGGTACTTGCTACAGCAGCCCTAATACAGTGTCAGAATTAGAATTCACAGCAATCACAAAAGCTGTAGCAAATGGCTGAATCTTAAAAATTAAAATTATGTAGGGTTAAATGTAAAATTCTTCCCTGGCTCCAATGTTGTTTGTGCAAGTAAATGTTGGCAGAAATATTGTTTAGTAATTGCATGAAATTAACAAAAGACATATGTATTTAATTTGAAGTGTGCCTGTTATGAATCATTGGTATGCAGTGCCACTCAACTCCATTTCAAATTGTGTAATGAAAAAAAATCTTGAAATATTTGCGCTTTTCTTTTATCACTTTTTTCTTACTTGACCCTCTTCTATATCATTCAGCAATGTGTAAATTGCATTGAAAATTAGTTGTGTTATACTGAAATTACAAAGATAAAGAAAAAAGTTTTTTAAAATTCTTTTTAGAATCCAAAAAATGTTCTTTAAGGTCTTATTAGAAAGAATAGTTTTCACAGCACTGTAACCCAGGCAACAGCAAGGCTTTGTCTCAAAATAAATAATAAAATAAAAAAAGATGTAATAGTTTTGAAGTCTAAGCTTTTTAATTTGCAGTAGCCAGAGATTTTGTAGTGGTATTTTGTTTTCAATGTTCGTTTGTGTTGAGAGAAGAATAACAGAAAATGAAAGAAAGTAGAACACAGTCCTGCGCCTAAATTTGGAAATTTAGAAAATTTACAAATTTCTTTTCCAAAAATTTGTTGTCTTTTGCACTTCTTTTTTCTTGTTTCTGAAAGTAGAAGCTAATGAATTGATTAAATAATTTTTTCTTCTCTAATAAAATCATTCAACGGTATCTGATTCTTTGTAAACACTACCTTCATTTATTCCCCCAAATTTTGATGTATTGGGTTCCTATTTTTATTTCATTCAAAGTATTTCCTAATTTTATTTCAGATTTCTTTTTTATACCTTGGGCTATTTAGAAATGCACTGTTTAGCCTCCAAGTATTTGAGTGATTTTCCAGACATTCTCCTGTCATTGTTTTCAAATTTAATTGTATTATAGCCAGACAATACACTTTGCATGATACTAATCTTTTAAAATTTATTCAGAATATTTTTATGGCCCTATATCCTAACTTGGTAAGTGTTTTATATGCACTTGAAAAAAATATGCATTTCAATCTTGTTAAGTCAGTTTGGTCAAGTATAAATTAGATCACTAATTTGCTTGGTAGTGTTGTTCAAATATTTTATATACTTTCTGATTTCCTCCCTACATATTCAAAATTGAGAAAAGAGTGATAAAATCTTCAATTATGCTTGTGCTTTTGACTATTCCTTCATTCAGTTATGTGAGTTATTGCTTCAAATATTTTTGCATTCTCTTACTAAGTGCACACACACGTAGGATTGTTGTGTCTTCTTAATGAATCGATACCATTACCACTGTAATATCCCTCTTCATTCATGATATCCATTGTTCTGAAATCTACTTTTTCTGATATTAATATAGCGACTACAGCTCCCTTTTGAATGTGTCCATAGTATATCTCATTTTTATCCTCTTTGCTTTAACTTACTGTGCATTTATTTGTATTTTGAATATATTTCATATTTAGATATTTATAAATAGCCAATGTTTTTAAATTTTAGCCTTCATCAAAATCACCTGGAGAACTTTTAAAAAACAGAAATTTCTGAGCACCACTTTTAGAGTATCTGACCAGTTTGAATTTGCCAGTATATACATATACTGTTAAAGATTTTTATATACTATTCTAATATAATGGTTCTACTTATAAGGCAAAGGTATGTTTCACCTTTTGTTTATTTATTTATTTATTTTTAATTGCCTTCAAAAATTATCATTGGAGACCAGTGTCCTGCTCACATATGAGGTAATCAGATTCAATCTCACGTTTAGCTAATGAGATTGATGATGAAGTTAAACAAATTTAGTTTATAATTTGGCTTATAATAAGACTGAAAGTGAAACAATCTTCTTGCCAGTGTTCAATGCAAGTCCCACAAAGTCAAGGATATAAATTTTATATACTAATATATTTCAAGTCCCTAGTATAGAACCTTGGAAATAATAGATGTGCAATAAATATTTATTGAAATGAACTAGTAAGAACATATGGACCAAACACTACAGACATTAAATATATACGGACATACCTTGAAGATATTGCAGTTTGGTTCCAGACCACCACGATAAGGAAAATATTGCAATAAAGCAAATTGCATGAGTATTTTAGTTTCCCAGTGCACATAAAATTTATGTTTACACTATTCTGTAGTCTATTAAGTGTGCAATAGCACTATGTTTTTAAAAACTACATTCCTTAATTTAAAAATATTGCAAAAAGGGATAACAATTGTGATCTGAGAGACCAAAATAAATGTCCTTTTATCAACTAAGATGGGCCCTAAGGTTAATTAAGGAAACAAACTTACCCATGGGTCCAGAGTCCAGGGCCCGACTGGCATGGCGAATTTATAAATTTCTCTGGTTATAAACTGCATAACAAGAGGGGCTATCAGATCCCTCCTAACTCTGAGTTATAACCCAGAGCACTACAACTCCGACTGGACAGAGGACTAGCCTTACAAACATACTTTTCTGATAAGCAATTGTACACTTTAAGCCATTTTCAGCCAGCATATAGAAGCTGTGCACAAACTTTTTGTCTTATAGTTCACATTTGGACATAAAGAGATAAACTCCACCTCATTTTAATGCTAAAACACCACCATCATGTGAACATGGGATGTATGTTACATATATGTATACCCATTGTGCATGCGCTTGACTCTCCTTATATACATATAAATATGTATATCTTTTTCCTTAAACCTGCTGAATCTGTGTGACTCGGGCCCCGTGAGGCATAGAAATCAACCTGTCCTTCCCCTCTTCTAAGAGAGAGCATCTCCAATCCAGACTGAAGACTATC
The DNA here is from genome assembly GCA_004363605.1 of Indri indri. Lineage (NCBI taxonomy): Eukaryota > Metazoa > Chordata > Mammalia > Primates > Indriidae > Indri > Indri indri. The sequence goes on along the minus strand of RJWJ010006928.1, from coordinate 13,032 downwards.
CTTTTATGGTTTGCAAACCAATATAGCCAATAAAACTCTCTTTTCTACTATATAGCCATACTGGTGGTCTTTTGAACAACAAAATTGTCTGAGAATGGAGCAAGTCATAATCTTTTTGCCAGTGGAAGGTCTTGCCTTGATGTGGCAGTTGCTTACTGACCAGCATGGTGATTGCTGAAGTTTGGGGTGACTGTGGCAATTTCTTAAAATAAGGCAACAATGAAGTTCACTACATTGACTGATTCTTCCTTTCACAAAAGATTTCTCTGTGGCATGTAATGCTGTTTTATACTATTTTAATTATTGTAGAGTTTTTTTCCAAAATTGGAGTGAATCCTTTCAAACCCTGCTGCTGCTTTATCAACTAAATGCATGTAACAATCTAAATCATTTGTTGTCTTTTCAACAATGTTCACAGCATCTTCATGAAGAATAGAGTCCGTGTTAAGCAACCACTCTTTGCTCATCCATAAGAAGTAACTACTTATCCATTCACGATTTTTCATGAGATTGCAGCCATTCAGTCACATCTTCAGGCTGCACTTCTAATTCTAGTTTTCTTACTATTTCCACCACTTCTGTAGTTACTTCCTTGCTTGAAGTCTTGAACTCCAAAAAGTCATCCATGCAGGTTGAAATCAACTTCCTCCAAACTTCTGTTTTGACCTCCTCCCATGAATCATGAATGCTCTTAATAGCTCTAGAATAATGAACCCTTTTCAGTAAGTTTCAATTTACTTTTCCCAGATTTATCAGAGTAATCACTATCTATGGCAGCTATAGCATTACAAAATGTATTTCTTAAATAATAAGACTTGAAAGTCAAAATTACTCTTTGATTCATGGGCTGTAGAATGAAGGTTGTGTTAACTGGAATGAAAACAATATATATCTCCTCGTACTTCTCCATCAGAGTTATTGGGTGACCAAGTGCATTGTCAATGAACAGTAATATTTTGGAAGGAATTGTTTTTTTCTGTCTGGCAGGTCTCAACAGTGGGCTTAAAATATTCAGTAAACCATGCTGTAAGCAGATGTGTTGTCATTCAGGTTTGGTTCCATTTATACAGCACAGACAGAGTAGATTCAGTATAATTCTTAAAAACTCTAAGATTTTCAAAGCAGTAAATAAGCATGGGTTTCAACTTAAGTCACCAGCCTCATTATCCTTAAACAAGTGACTCAACCTGTCCTTTGAAGGTTTGAAGTCAAGTGTGATTTCTTTTCTGTAGCTATGAAATTCCTAGATGGTATTTTCTTCCAAAGAGAGCATTGTTTCACCTAAACATTGAAAATTTGTTATTTAGTGTAACCACCCTCATCAATTATCTTAGTCAGATCTTTTGGAGAACCTGCTGCAGCTTCTATATCAGCTGTTGCTGCTTAACCTTGTATTTTTGCGTTATGAAGACAGCTTCTTTCCATAAACCTCATTAGCAAACCTCTCCTGGCTTCCAACTTTTCTTCTGTACCTTCCTCTCTTATAACTCTCTCAGCCTTTGCATAATTGAAGAGAGTTAGGACCTTGCCCTGGATTAGGCTTCAGCTAAAGTGAATGTTGTGGCTGGTTTGATCTTTTATCCAGACCGTTAAAAGTGTCTCCACATCAGAAATAATGCTGTTTCATTTTCTTATCATTTGTGTGTCATTAGAGTAGCACTTTAATTTCCTCAAGAATGTTTCTTTTGCATTCACAACTTGCTTGAATGTCTGGTGCAAGAGGCCTGGCTTTCAACCTATCTCAACTTTTGAACATTCCTTCCTCACTAAGCATAATCATTACCAGCATTTGATAGAGCAAGATAGGCAACTCTTCCTTTCACTCAAAAATTTAGAGAATATCATAGGGTTATTAACTGGTGTAATTTCACTATTGTTTCATCTTAGGCAATAGGGAGGCCTAGGAAGAGGGAGACAGAGAAAGGAACCAATGGTCAGTGAAGCAGTCAGAACACACATATTTATTGATTAAGTTTGCCATTTTATGCGGACATGGTTTGTGGCATCCCAAAACAATTGCTATAGTAACAACAAAAATCATTGATCACAGATCACTCTAACAGATATAATGAAAAAATTTGAAATGTTGCAAGCATTATCCAAATTTGACCCCAGGACACGAAGCGAGCTCATGCTGCTAGAAAAATGGTGCCGATAGACTTGCTTGATGTAGGGCTGCCACAAACCTTCAAATGTATAAAACACACAGTATTCGTGAAGTGCAATAAGCGAAGTACAGTAAAACAAGGCATGCCTATATATTTTCAATTGTGTTAACAGCCTTAATAATTTCATCAACAGACATATCCTCCAGTCTTTGGAAAAGAAAATAATATTTGAGATATTTTTAAATCCCTGTCTGAAATTGTCCTCTTATTTAACTCCAGTCAAAGACATGTATTTTTGGTATAATTTTATTGAGGATTTGTCCCATGAGAAAATAAAAGAAGGTTAAAATATCCTTGTACTAAATCCCAGTTTAACTGTGTAGGAATATCTATTTGGAGTGTAATATTATTGCAAAAATGAGACAGAAATAAGATAAAAGATAATTACCTGAAAGTCATTGTGATAATTTACTTTTCTCAACAAACTCATAGCTTAATTTTAATCTAGGTGTTTTAGTCAGGTTTCTCCAAAGAAACAGAACTAATTGGGGGTGTGTGTGTGTATCTGTATGGAAATTCATTAAAAGTATTTGCATGCTTGATTATGAAGGCTGGCAATTCCAAATGTGCAGTGTGGGCCAGCGGGCTAGAGGCCCAGGAGAGTCAATGGTGTAATTCTGGTATGAAGGTTGGCAGGTAGAGACCAGGAGAGCTGATCGTGCAAATAAAGTCCAAAGGCAGTGTGTTGGAGAATTCCCTCTTACTTAGGGGCACAGTTCTTTTTGTTCTATGAAGGCCTTCAGTTGATTGGATGGGGCCCACTCGCATTATAAAGAACAATCTGTTTTACCCAAGGTTCGTTGATTAAAATGTTAATCTCATCCAAAAACATCCTCTGAGTTAACAAACAAAATTAACGATCACGTCAAAAGCATATTCTATTTCCTCTAGTCTTAAATTGGAACCAAAAATCAAACATAGTACAAATGAAATGCATTTGCAAATATTCCAAAAGACTCCATTATATGACTGAAATATGGAAGTTGCCCTTCCGTATAGGTCAGTCTTGTATGAATGGCTATCGTGAAACAGAATCACTTGTTATAAATAACTGGTGTTTTCTGAAGGATTTTTGTTTATATTATTGATTTAGATAAAGGGGTGCAGTGAATGTTATGCTTCCTGCTCTCTTTTCTCCTCTACCCTCAGGACTGAGACATTATTTACTCCAGTAGCTAGGAGTGTTGCCTGCTGACAGCCCACTGCTGAGTCTCTTCCCAAAAATTGTCATAGGCCTAAGAGAGCTGTTTCATCCAAGGGTAAGCCCTATCCAAGGCAACTTGTATCCAAAGATTGGTCAAATGATGGTACCCAAACCAAAACGGTGATACCCTTGCCTCAAATGGGGGAGGTTGGGGCAACTTAGAAACAATGTTCTAGCTTCAAAGCTGCCCACAGTCTGATTGAAGCCTTTGCTGCAAATATTTCACAGTTCAGCTACCCCCTGTACACAATCCTGCTTACCTTGCTCTGTCACTGGTGTTTATCCCTTCCCAACAAACCATTCTGCATGCAAATCTCCACCGCTGAGTCTATTTCTGAGCCAAAATAAGAATATTGAAATATTACTTAAGGTGACATTGACTGCCAGTGACAGGAATTGCAATTATAAAAATTAGTGATATTCATTTTTGTAGTGTTTGTTTATTTTTAACCTGAGAATACGAACTTCATAAGAAATCCTGTCTTATTACCATTATAAACTCATTATTAACTCTGCATGTCTATTTTGAGGTGAATTACTGCTTATGCTTTGATTATTCCCTTCTTTACCATTATTATTAATCAATGTCAATTATTGAGACTTGCTTGATTACTTATTCAAAGTGTTATTGTCCAATGGTCTTATCCAAACAATGTGATTAATGTAAGGGTTTTACCTGTGCTTTACTTTCATTCAATGGAAATGATGGCATTTTAGATCTTAGATGCATATTTTATTTCTGTCAATATTTTGCAAATCCTTTCACAAAATGTTGAGCTCTCATCTTCCTTGGTGACCTTGCATTTCAGCATTTGGCATTTGAGAATAAACCATGGATTTTATTTATCTGGATTGCAAATAAGATGTGCTTCTTGTGCAACTATCTGGTTTATGAAAAATCACGGGATCAAAAAAGACTATGTGGCTAGGTAAAATCTGACAGAATATCATAAGAAGGAAATATTTAGAAATACTTTATAATAAAAACATCATGCATATATGAAAATCATGTACCCACTCTAGATGGATGAGTCGAGAGGGCTATCTTAATTGTGGTTACAGTCTTACAAATCCTTCAGTTTCTTGACAATGAGAAAGCCAATATAACACCTGCCACAAATACAGGACCATGTAATTTTAAATGGAAGAATACATTTATTAACTTAATAATTATTTACTGAATGCACAAAACATAAATTACAGTTACAAATAAGAATTATTTCACATGGTTTCTGCTTTTCAAAAGAAAGATTACCAGTAGCTATTTCCCCAATGTATTGGCATTCAATATTATAATTCTGAAATGTTCTTGAGAAAAGGCAGAGGTGATTTATATCTGGAATCTACTTTAGACAATCATTCGGGGCATGGTGAAAATTTATTTAGATGGTCTGCATGTGTAGACCAATCTTATGAAAACTGATTGTATTTTCTCTTTCAAACACTATACTTTTTGTTCTCAGGGGCAATTTAAGAGTCATGTTCTACTCAAGAATGTTATTCCTTCACAGCTTTAGTTTTACCATGACAAGATTTTTGTACTATGTAGGACACCCACACAAAGTATATTAACTTTATAATTTTAAGTATAATTTATATTTTATAAATTAAAATTATAATTGTATAATTTTGTGTTAATTTCTTTATATGATTTTTAGTGCAACCTCTGTGGAAAGCAGTATGGAGATACCTTAAAGAGATACAAGTAGAACTACCATTTGATCCAGCAATCCCATTACTGGGCATCTACCCAAAAGAACAAAAGTCACTCTATGAAAAAGACACCTGCACTCGAATGTTCATAGCAGCACAATTCACAGTTGCAAAGATGTGGAAACAACCGAAGTGTCCATCAACACATGAGTGGATTAATAAAATGTGGTGTATGTATACCATGGAGTACTATTCAGCTTTAAGAAACAATGGTGATATAGCACCTCTTGTATACTCCTAGAAAGCACTGGAACACATTCTACTAAGAGAGGTATCCCAAGAATGGAAAAACAAGCACCACATGTACTCGCCATCTAATTAGTATTAGCTGATCAACATTTAAGTGCACATATAAGAATAACATGTATTAGATGTTGGGCAGGGGGAGGGGGGAGGGGGGATGGGCATATGCACAAACAATGAGTGCGATGCACACCTCTGGGGGAATGGACACACTTGAAGCTCGGACTTGGTGGGGAGGGAAGGCAAGGGCATCATACATAACCTAACCATCTGTACCCCCAAAATATGCTGAAATAAAAAAAAAAGAAATTAAAATTGACATATATTCATTTCTCAAGGGAACAGAATGTCCCTAATAGCTTCATCTCATTGTAGTGGTTGGTAACTGCTAATCTTGCAAAAAATGTAAGAAAATTTATTTATTTTGCACAGCATTTCCATTGTTTTTAGTACTTGGTGTATGATTTGAAATCCTGAGTAATATTCATCAAGAAAACAGCACAGCATATTAGAGCAATTGCAATAATGAAACCAAAACATGCCAGTGAAATGCTCTTCACAGTGAGATGAAAGAATCATATGTATTTGTATACAAATATTGGAGTAGGTAGATTTGAAAAATGGGCTAACACTTTTGTAAGTGCCTTCCTTTCTCTTTCCTAAACCCTATCCTTCAATTTGGCATTTTATCTCTCAGGCATATTATTTCTCTTTTCACTACCAGCTTCCATTACTTCAACTGATTTTCTTACCCATCTCAATAATGTTCGGGAAAAAATGATGAGCAATAGGCATTCAATACATTCTCTTCATCAACAGGGGAGATATTTTCAGCAAAAAGAGAAAGCAGGAGAACCTTCAACCTCCCTTGAAAAACCTCTAAAGACAGACTGCTTTACAAACTAATTAGTCGTATTTGTTATCAACTACTTAGGAGTTTTTAGTTATATAATCCTTTCAGAAGAATGAACTTAGTCTGTCTAGGGTTGCAAATTTTATACAAACTTGGAATGTATCAGTTTATGGAGCATGATTTTCTTGAAAATGTCACCTAAACTATGGAACTATGTGAGTATAAAATAAAGATGTTTCATGCTGGGATGAATCCATTCTGTGTAAAGAATATAGCCACATACATTACTTAGAGTTTCCTGATGTTAATGTAAGCCAGAGTGCATCCTGAGGAGGCAAGGAAGGATCTAACTGCCCTGGCAGTTCCAGAGCTCTCCCTGCTCTGTGATCGATTGTATTATTGAAGTATTAGCCATGTTCGATAATCTGTTAAGATCCCTGATTCTTCTAAGTCTGAGTTGCCAATCTGATCCATTGTGTCCCTTCATCATTCTAAGTGTAGCTTCCTTCCAGGATCCACATTAATTTATCTTGAGTATTACCATTGGGAGTTAGAACAGATCATTATAAATTGATCACATGCTAATATGTTGAATAAAAATGGTTATTAATGCATTATTCTGAAGGCTGTAGTTTTAAGACTTGACTCTAGTAAAAAACAAAACAAAACAAACAAACAAAAAACATTGAAGACTCTTGGACAACCCAAACACATCAGCCAGAATGAAGGTCTGTGGCTATGCATCAAATTACATTTATTGGAATAATCTTCTCTGCATATTTGTTGGAAGGAAATTGAACTGTAATTCAAAGAAAAATATTTTAACAGTTTTCTTCCTTGTTAAGAGAACCAAAATGAGATACAAAAACAGAGGGAAAAATCTGCTCAGAAAAACCCATACCAAACCTAGTAAAATTTATCTTCATTCTTAAGTAAACTATTTGATATGGATTTTCAGGAAGGGCTTAATAGGAATTTTCTAAATGAGCACGCATAAATAGGAATCTTGCCTACTTGCTGATGCAGGTTTTAACAAATTTAAAGAAAGATAGAAACACCCTCTTTTATACCAATTTGAGTTTATTTTTGTTCACGTGGAAGTAGAAAGTCTGTATTGACAAAATGAAGGCAGAGGTGTATTTAATTATGAAAAGATTTTTTTCACTTCAAATTCAATTTAAAAATGAAGGTCTATGAAATAAAATATGTTTCACTGAAGCATTTCCTCATGAATTATAATATTTCAGACAATCTCCCATAGGGGAAAATATGTTTTCATCTTCCACAGGTGTACAAAGTCTTCAAAGGAGCAGTATTTTCTAACAAATGAAAATATTTCCTTCTCCAACCAGCCTTGAAAATGTTACCCCTAGGAATAAAAAATTTTTCTATAATTCCGGGCCCTCGTTCAGGATCTATTATGTCAAAGGCAGATTAAAATATTTCATTTTCCCATCTGTGAATTTTGTATTTCACTGCTTGTGGTAACTCCTTCTTTTCTCCTCTAAGACAAAGAGATATTTCATTTTAATGATGCTTATAGTTTATTATTATCCTCATGTGACTAAAAAGGTAATAAGAGGAATGTTGTATTTATCATCTAGAAATTATGTTCAGAACGTATTAGTATGTGCTCATATTAGTCAAATGCAGCACTATTGGTTGTTAAAATTAATTTAAAAATTAGTTTAAGTTTTTATGTATACTACAACCCAATTAAACATGTTTGCTATTACTTAGATTCATATAAATCATAAGTCAAATTATGTTCCTTAATGTATATAATGATTGTAACAAAACTCTGAGTATTACAGCCTATACAATGAATGTTTATTCTCTCTGTGTATATTAGTGTGTATGATGCAAAAGTAATGCTAGTAAAAATGGAAAACTAACTACAGCTTTTTTATTCAAAAACTACTTCATTTCATTAATCGATACTGATATAGAAAAATTTGAACAGAAGTTAGATAGAAAGTATATGACATTTCCTATGTGAACAACCAAACTTTCAATAACATCATTGAACAATATACACAGATTGATAGCAAAGTCTATGGATTAAACTTTACTTAGAGATAATGTAAATATTTAGAAAAACTCTTAGCTGGGACTGGTGGTGCGTGCCAGTAGTCCCAGCTACTCGGGAAGCTAAGGTAGGAGGATCACTTGAGCCCTCGAGTTTGAAGTTGCTGTGAGCTGGGCTGATGCCACGGCACTCTAGACCAGGTGACAGAGTGAGACTCTGTCTCAAAAAAAAAAAAAAAAATATTTAGAGAAACTCGTGTGTGTTTACATAAGCACATATAAGCACATGTACACATGTACAGTATAGCTGAGTGTTGTAGTCTCAACTCTGAATCTTAATAATATATATAAACAATATAATATCAAGTGGAGAAAAGTAAAATTCAGCAGCCATTACATATAGCATATTATCCTTTTATAAAATTAAAACAATTAATAATTCTATGGCATATACCTCAGCTACTAAGATTCAGGAAAATATTAATACCTTGGGGGAATGTTTGAAGAAAAGTACACTCCACAAATCTATAGCCCAGTGAGCTTTCACAAAATGAGCACACCCTTATAACCAACACTCAGATCAAACAGAGCACTAAAGGTAACATAGGAATCTCCCTTCTGTTTTCCTTCAGTTATCATCTCCCACTTCCATCGTCAGGATAATCACTTATCCTAACTATAAAACATCATAGATTAGTTTTTGCCTGGTTTTGTAATTTATGTTACTGAAACCATATAGTATATATTCTAGTGTCTGGTTTCTTTTGCTCAACGTTAGGTGTGGAGATTAATCCATGTTTCAAGGTGTAATTATAAAGGGTTAATTATTCCTGCTGTATAGTTTTACTGTGTGAATATATTTACCTATTATACTGTGAATAGGCCTTTACATAGTTGCCAATTTGAGGCTACTACAAATAATGCCAGTACAGGTAATGCTAGCATTAGTCTTTCAATAAACATGTGTACATGTTTATGTTAGGTATATGCCTAGGAGAGCAATTGTTGAGTCATAGGGTTTGCATATGTTCGACTTTAAGAGATCTTGCCAAACAGTTTTCCAAAATTCTTGTAGCAGTTGACAATATCACATTCCACTATCATGCTTCATACTTGTGCCAACATGTTATTTTCCATCCTTGTTTTTTGCATTTTAGCCATTCTCATGTGTCTAATGGATAGAATTTTGTGTTTTTAAGTTGCATTCCCTTTAATTGGCATTGACTGATGAACTTGAATTGCATGTAACATCTAATATCCATTTGATACTCTTTTGTGAATTGCACCTGCAAATCTTCTGCCATTTTCTCTACTGCATTTCTTTTTCTTGTTGATTTGTCCTTCTATATCCAGATATGAATCTTTTGTCATATATATGTATACATATATGTGCATGTATTCCAAACACTTTCACTCTAGTGTTGCCTATTCATGCAACACAATGAAACTTTTGCAATAAAAATATCTTATTTTTAATATAGTCCTATTTGTGAAATTTTCTTTTATGATTATTGACTTATTTGTTTAAAAAGTATTTTTCTCCTTTAAAGCCACATGTTGATTTGCCACTATTTTCTGTAAATGTTACCCTATGATCTAGCAATCCCATTTACTGGGTACATATCTAAAAGAAATGAAATCATCAAAGCACTAACCAGGACCAACCCTGCTCAGCTTCCAAGATCAGACAAGATCGGGCGTGTTCAGGGTGGTATGGCTGTAGGCAATCACAGCAACAACAAAAATAAATGAATGGGACCTGATCAAATTAAAAGCCTTCTGCACAACTCAAGAAACTATCACGAGAGCAAAAAGACAACACACAGAATGGGAGAAAATATTTGCATGCTACACATCTTATAAAGGGCTGATAACTAGAATCTATACAGAACTCAGCAAAATTAGCAAGAAAAAAATCAAACAACCCCGTTAAAAAGTGGGCAAAAGGCATGAACAGAAACTTTTCAAAAGAAGACAGAATAATGGCCAACAAACATATGAAAAAATGCTCAGCATCTCTAATCATCAGGGAAATGCAAATCAAAACCACAATGAGATACCACTTATCCCCAGTGAGCATGGCCTTTATCAAAAAGTCCCAAAACAATAAATAGTGGCATGGATGCAGAGAGATAGGAACACTTACACACTGCTGGTGGGACTGTAAACTAGTACAATCTCTGTGGAAAGTAGTATGGGGATACCTCAAAGAGCTACAAGTAAAACTACCATTTGATCTGGCAATCCCATTACTGGGCATCTACCCAAAAGAACAAAAGACACTATATAATAAAGTCACCTGCACTATAATGTTTATAGCAGCACAATTCACAATTGCAAAGATGTGGAAATAACCCAAATGCCCATCCATACATGAGTGGATTAATAAAATGTGGTATATGTATACCATGGAGTTCTACTCAGCCACAAAAACAATGGTGATCTAGCACCTCTTATATTATCCTGGATAGACCTGGAGCCCATCCTACTAAGTGAAGTACCACAGGAATGGAAAAACAAGCACCACGTGTACTCACCATCAAGTTGGTATTCATAGATCCATTCTTATGTGCACATATAGTAATAACATTCATTGGGTGTTGGGTAGATGGGAGGGGAGAGAAGGGGATGAGTATATTCACAGCTAATGGGTGCGCTGTGCACCACCTGGGACATGGACATGCTTGAAGCTCTGACCTGAGCAGGGCAAAGGCAATATATATAACCTAAACATTCATATCCCCGTAATATGTTTAAATAAAAAATGTATTAAAAAATAAGAAAAGAAATCAGTAGTCAAAGAGACAGCTGCATACTCATGTATATTGCAGTGCTATCCAAGATATGGAATCAACCTAAATGTCCATCTGCAGATGAATTGATAAAGAAAATGTGGTATACATATACAATAGAATACCATAAAACAGAATGAAATCCTGTCATTTACAGCAACATGATTGAACTTGGAAGGCATTACATTAAGTGACATAAGTCAAGCACAGAAAGACAAATATTGTATGGTATCATTTGTGTAGAATCTAAAAACTTTGATTGCATAGAAGTAGAGAGTAAAATAATGGTTAACAGAGACTGGGGAGCATAGGGCACAGGGAGAGATTGGTCAATGGGCATAGGGTTAAAACTAATAGGAAGAATAAGTTTTGGTGTCTTATTACACAGTAGAATGACTATAGCAGATGCCAATGTAATGTATATTTCAGGATAGCTAGAAGATTTCGAAAGTTGTTACCACAAAGAAATTATAAATGTTTAAAGTGATAGATATGGTAATTACCCCAATGTGATCATTATACTTTGTATACATGCATTGAAACATCACCTTGCACCCCGTAAATATGTACAATTACGTGTCAGTTATAAATAATTTATAAAAAGCTAAAAACATCCCTCTCGTCTTAGATACGCATCTATCATTTGTATATGGCCAAAGTAGGAGATACCTTTTCCCTCACTTAAATATCCAAATGATCTACCACCAGCATTTATTGAAAAGACCAACCGTTTAGCCACTGCATATTTTCTTGTGTTTTGGGTGGTGAGTAATAAGTGCTATTTATATTGTTGAAAATCATGACATTTAAGAATCAATTAAATAAAAATAGACTATGAATGGACTAATAAAAAAAGTATATAAAGAACCAAGGATATGCTTAATCTAATTCTGATTAATGTTTAATAAATAATAAAAAATAAAATTAAAAATAAAGAACATACGTAGGTCAGAACCATAAAAACATGATTCTTGTGTCAGACAGTGTCTAAACAGGAAAGCAAAAATCACATTAAATATCTGAAATTCCCCTGAATAGAGGGAATTTAATTTAGGGAATTGTTTCCACAAATGATGGAGAAGTGAAATAGCACAGAATCTCTTACTTTCTGTTTTTTTGTTGTACTCAGAATTATTAACTGCAGAAAGCTGCCTCCACCCATTGGGCTGGGGAGCAAAGAAGCTGGAGTTCAGACTGATTAGCAAGGCTGTGACTTGGTCACCAGTGGCACGTTACAGGCCCGATGAGGCTAGTTTTAAATGTGCCAATAGACATTGGAAACTACAAGGAACTGCCGAAATTCTGGTAAAGTTGCAGCCAGAAAACAAAAATACAGTGTCTTCTCCTTTTCCCTTGCTTTCCAATCTGCCTCTAGTGCCCCTTATTGGCAGAATATAACAGAAAGTCAACTAGCAAAGAACTGACATTTGTATAGTTCTCAGCTTCAGCAGGAAAAAGCCAAGTACAGCAGAACAGACTTGGAACTGAGAGGCAATAGATTAATAATGAACAACGTAAAACAAATTTGAATATTAAAAATACTATATTATTTCATTCACATTTAGACTTAGATTTAAATTTAAATTAAACACGATGTTTATTAAGGCTTAAGTCAAAATAAGTTATTTCATTCAGAGCATATTTATATTTGTTTATAACTGAATGTTGCATATTTTTTAGTGTTATATTGTTGAAAAAGACATTTCAAATTATTTTTATTTTATGGATTTTTGTAATACAAATTTATTGTTTAAGGTTGATGAACTGCCTTAGTAAAGTGGAAACATTTTTATAAACTTTAAAACACTTTTAGAGCATAAAAGTGTTTTCATGCCGGGCGCGGTGGCTCACGCCTGTAATCCTAGCACTCTGGGAGGCCGAGGCGGGCGGATCGTCCTGAGCTCAGGAGTTCGAGACCAGCCTGAGCAAGAGCGAGACCCCGTCTCTACCAAAAATAGAAAGAAATTAATTGGACAGCTAAAAATATATAGAAAAAATTAGCCGGGCATGGTGGCGCATGCCTGTAGTCCC
>RJWJ010006927.1:0-60032 GCA_004363605.1 Indri indri | reverse complement strand
ACAGGGTCTCTACTCCAGTAGGATTGGTGTCCCTATAAGAAGAGGAAATGGGACGGGCGCGGTGGCTCACGCCTGTAATCATAGCACTCTGGGAGGCCGAGGCGGGCGGATTGTTTGAGCTCAGGAGGTCGAAACCAGCCTGAGCACGCGCGAGACCCTGTCTCTACTAAAAATAGAAAGAAATTAGCTGGACAACTAAAAATATATAGAAAAATTTAGCCGGGCATGGTGGTGCATGCCTGTAGTCCCAGCTACTCGGGAGGCTGAGGCAGGAGGATTGCTTGAGCCCAGGAGTTTGAGGTTGCTGTGAGCTTGACTGATGCCACGGCACTCTAGCCCAGGCAACAGAGCGAGACTCAATCTCAAAAAAAAAAAAAAAAAAGAAGAGGAAATGGTACCAGGAGTATACGCACACAGGGGACAAACCATGTGAGGATGCGGTAAGAAAGTAGCCATCTGCACACCAAAAAAAGAGGCCTCACCAAACACCAACCCTGCTGGCATCTTGGTCTTGGACTTCCAGCCTCCACAACTGTGAGAACATAAATTTCTGTTGTTTTGTTTAAACTCTGGCACTCTGTTATGACATCCAAATATATCCAGATTACAGTTCATTTTTCTGTCATTCTTCCACCTTATTGCCTAAGTGAAACGTAACTTTTCCTGAGATGACTTAAATCAGATGGCTTCTTTAAAAGGGGTACTTTGTCACTTTATTCTCTGCTGCTATGTTTGGATCACTGTTCTGAAACTTTCCTCATTTGAAGTAAAGTTTGTTCCCATATTTTATGCATTTGAACTTCTCCTCCTCATTGAAATTATCCACAGAATTTTTGAATCTCCTCCACTCCTTTTTGTTAGTAGTAGACTTTTCACCTAGGTTTCTTTTAGATGCTAGTCTCATTTTTCTTTTTCGTAAATACAGGTTTATTATTATTTTATTTTTTTCAATAGATTTAGGTGGTACAAGTGGTTTTTTGTTGCATGGATGAGTTGCATAGTGGTTAAGTCAGGGCTTTTAGTGTACCCATTACCGGAATGGTATGCATTGTACCTGATAGGTGGTTTTTGATCCCTCACCCTCCTCTCACCCTCCCCTCTTCTGAATCTCCAAAGTCCCTTGTACCATTATTATCCTCACAAACTCACGATTCCTGAATTTATCCATTGGCTTGACCCTTTCATTATACTTCACCCCTGCCACAATGGTCTTGGAGTTGTTTTATGTAAAGGCCCTGCACTCTGGGCAAAGGAAGACTATGATGGTTTTAAAATATTTCCCTAACATCCACTCTCTTAGAATTTTTCAAGAATACAATATATTGTTATCAACTATAGTTACTGTTTTGTACAATATAGCTCTCAAAATTATTACTCTTATCTAACTGAAATTTTATATCCTTTCACCAACAATTCCCCACCACCTCCCACCACCACCCCCAACCCCTGGTACCACCATTCTACTCTCTACCTCTATGAGATCAGCGTTTTTAGATTCTATATCTGAGTGAGATCATACAGCATTTTTTTTTCTGTGCCTGGTTTATTTCCACTATAAAAGTGATAACTATGTAAGGTAATACATACATTAATTAGCTAGATTTAGTCATTTCATAACATATATATACCTAAGAGCATTTTATTCTGCATGATAGTACATATATGTCAATTAAAAATATATAGTAAAGCAATGCAAAAAAAATTTCCCTAAATTTTTGATATTCCTCCCTTTAAGAAGTAGAGTTTAATTTTCTTCTTTTGAATGTGGGCTGGATTTAAGTGATTTGCTACTAACAAATTGAATATAGCAAAAGCAATGGGCCATAGCATAACCTCTGAGACTAGGTCATAAAAGCCATCATATCTTCCTCCTTATTCTCTCTCTCTTGGATCCCCTACTCTGTGCAGAGGGCAGCTGCGTTATTGTAATGTTGTGAAGAGACTCAAGGAGTCTGTGATGATTAATTTTACGTGTCAACTTGACTGGGCCACTGGATGCTCGGATGTCTGGTTAAATATTACTTCTGGTTGCTTCTCTGAGGTTAGTTCCAGAAGAGATTAGCATTTGAATTGGTGAACAATGTAAAGCAGAATGTTCTCCCAGAATGTGGATGCACATCATCTAATCCTTTGAGGGCCTGAATAGAAAAATTTCAGAAAAGCATATGAAAGTTTAATTCACCCTCTGCCTGACTGTTGGAGCTGGGATATTGGTCTTCTTCTGCCCTGGGCACTCCTGGTTCTGAGGCCTTCAGATGTGAACTGAAATCTACACCATCAGCTCTCCTTTTCTCAGGCCTTCAGACTACACCACTGGCTTTCCTGGGTCTCCAGCTTGCATAAGGTAAATCATGGTACTTTGCCTTTATAATTGCATAAGCCCATACTTTATCACAGATCTTTATATATATAAAAATATATATATATCACACTGCTATATCTATATATCTATATTGTCTATCTATATGTATAAATAGATACATATCACCTATAGGTTCTGTTTCTCTGGAGAACCCTGACTAATGCAGAGCCCTATGGAAAGGTATACATCGCAAGAAACTGAGGCCTTCTCCCAATAGGCAGCAAGGAAATGAGTTCTGGCAACAGACTGTGAGTGACCTACCTTGGAAGCAGGTCCTCTGTCCCCAGTTAAGCCTTCAGATGACCACAGCACCTGGCCAACATCTTAACTGCTACTTCATGAAAAGCCCCGAGACAGGTCACCCATCCTGATCAATGCAAAAACTAGGATAATAAATATTTGTTTTGTTAGGCTGCTAAGATTTGGGGGAATATTTACACAGAAATAGATAGCTACCACAATGTCCAAAAGCATGGAAGCAAGGAGACTATTTAGAAGACTATGACGATTGCCCAAAGATATTATTTTCTTACGGATGTGGGTGAGTGAATTAAACACTCATGTGGGGAGGAAAAAGGAATCCCAGCTACTCGGGAGGCTGAGGCAGAAGGATTGCTTGAACTCAGGAGTTTGAGGTGGCTGTGAGCTAGGCTGATGCCATGGCACATGAGCCTGGGCAACAGAGTGAGACTCTGTCTCAAAACAAAACAAAACAAAACAAAAAATAAATTACACTGTTCAAAGGAATTTTTATATAAGTAAAATCAAAAGCAGCAAAGCATGTTGGATGTGCAAAAACTGTTAAAGATCCTTTGATGGCTGATTTGCCTAGTATTACTAAAATTTGCTCTTTACTGCCCTCCCCCCGCCAAAAAAAAAAAAAACCCAAATGACAAAACAGAACAAAATAAAACAAAGCCAAGATAAAATTCTGACTCTTGCCAAATTGTTGAAGTTTTAAAAAGAAGAAACAAAGTGATTAAAACTAGGACAGGAATGAAACCCTAAAGCACAATTCATAGTGATTTTTTTTCCCAATTAACTAAGAGCTTTCAGCAAATATTTTCAAAGAATGTTTTATTTTTAAGTATATTGCCATTCAAGTTGTGGATGTCATTTTATAGGATGATTTGCTGACTGAATTTTTAAGATCCTACATGTGAAAAAGACACTTTGGGTTTCCTTCTAAGTCAGCACTGTGCAAGCTCAAGAGAATATTAAATGTAGTATTTTCTAGCTCTATTAAATATTCAATAGCTTTCCTTCTGTTGTCTCTACATCAAGGGCAAGTCCTGTAAACCTTGCTCTGAAAGCTCTGAAATGAGCTAAATAATCTATGAAAACAACCACTTCTTTCTCTAGCTAGAAAATAGAAATTTTAAAAGAAATACCTAAAGGGAAAAGAAAAACTCACCTCATACTTGTCCATTCATGAAAGTTGCACAATTTTCTAGATGCTTGAGTCCCAAAATGAATATTTACTTTGTCCAAATAATGGACACACAATTTTTTTTAGCCTGATACTCATTTGCTTAGTTCTCTTTGCTTGTATAGTATCAGCATTTGGTTATTATACCATTTGTTTTCTAAAGACCTTGAAAAAGTACCACACAAAAAAATCCAGAAAACAAATGAGGAAAAAAAGTCTTAGGAACTTCATTCTTCTGGTTTTATTGCTCTTGAATTATTGAAAACCAAAATTTAGCATGTGTGTATGTATGTTTGTATGTATATATGTGCATAAACCACTATTTATAGAAACATTCTAGTTTTTCTTTTTTAATTCTTTGTGTTCAGTAGGGTTAAAGATTCTTATAAATAAAAAAAGGTACATTCAGAAAAGAAATACATGTTATAAAGAAGAGGGCTTTGACCCTAGTCTGTAATCTTCAGTTTGGTTCTCCATAAAATGGGATAATAGAATCTACTGTGCAATATGGTGGTAAAATTAAATGAGATGAAAATTAATTCTTAGGACAAATAAATTCTCTGAATTTTACCTCATGTAGCTTCTAAAAAGCCCCACTCTAAGCTTGTGAGACAAGGAGAGTGAAAGAGGCAAAAAATATTTTAGTATTACTACAAAAGTAACCTTGACTTTATGGACCCCAGAAAAAGCCTCAGACTACAAGGAGTACTCAGAATGCAATTTGATAACTGTTGGTAGTTAAATTGCTAAGCCAAGTAACACTGAGGGTCATTCTAATGTACTTCCTATGGAGCCAATCAATTAATCAATGTCCTACAGATTTTAAATATGTTTTTTCTGTTTCTCATAACCAAATTACAGTTTAAACCAAGCCTGCTCTGTGTGGCATATAACAAATTTGCCTCTGCCCTCTGGGGAGGATTTCCAAGTACTTGCAAAAGTGCCCCAAACCTTCAGACAGAAGGGGAACTGAGACTCTAGTGTCTATTACCCACACGTGTGAAGATGGACACCTGCTGTGGTGGGCCAGAGTGGACTGGAGAGGTCCTGGCCTAGACTGACTGACTAGCAAAGAGGAACAGACTTCCACTAATAAATGATCTTTCAGAAGCAGAATTACTAAGTTCCCAGCTGAAATATGTAAATACGGGGTTCCATTGGAGCTATGGCTGGGCCTAGCTCCAATAGCTGGGTAGGACTTGGTTACCAGGGCACAAAGCCATGTTTTTAGAAAGGATTACGGAGCAAGGAGATATAGAAAAACAGAACAATAGTATTGGAGATCTGGACTAACAAAGGTGCTACCCTAAGGTAGACAGGCATAGGCGCACTGTGTGGGATGTGTTTTAACTGCAGTGCCATAGTGCTGAAAGAAAAGACTTATCAGAATCCGAGCATTGCTTTGACATATGTTTGTGAGCCAGCCACCTTCCTTCACATTCAACTTCGCCCACCCTTTACCTCCCTCGCTTTCAATTAAGTAAAAACAAGCATTCTTGGATAATTAACGTTGGAAAGTGATTGCTGGCTTCAAAAACGATATACTGCAGCTCATGGTAGAAAGGACTTGATAACGTGACCTTCTAACCCTAGATACTGGTGGAGTAGGTCATATCATCCCAAGATAAATTTATATTAAATATATTAGAGGTGGACATTTTGGGGAGAGTTTTCAATAATTGGAATTTAGAAATTACAATGCCAGTTCATGTCATATGATTACGATGTATTGCCATTTATCATACTTATGACTGAGAAGTATAGAATTTTTCTTCAATCTAATGAAACAATAAAAAATTATTTTCATGAAATATAATTACATAAACACTTTAAATTTCATCATGAGACTTAGAGAAGCAAAATGATACTGTATATTCATAATTGATGAGTTTTAATTCTATTTGCCTGACTCTGTACACTGTAATTCATTGTGATAATACTAATAATACATGCAAGCCTCCCTTGCCTGTATCCCAGAAAATTACATTTGGGTGTGAATTGATAGGCCTTGACTCTAAGCAAATAATTATGATTTCAGTGAAATTAGTCTGTGGCCTAGAAATAAAAATGTTGAGGTAGTATTGCATATTCATATTGGATAAGAATATAAAAAACATGGTGGAAGATATTTATGAGGGGTCACGTATGTCTCCTTGGCCAAAAGTAACATCTGGGTATATTTTCTTGATTTGAGGAATGAATGTTATATTGTGTTATATCTATTTCTATGCCTATCTGTACAATATATGCATGTCTATAAATACTCTGTACCTACATATATAATCATATATATCCATACATATAAGCATTTTAAGCATATATAGATCTAACATACCGTGACATGTGTTATACACATATGCACATATAACACACACACATGTATCTGAAGCTTAATCTTTTTCACTGATTTCTGAACTTAGTAATCATGTATGGTGTTTTCATTGAAGAAAGATCAGCTTTGTTCAATCTAACTCAATACCATAAATGCAGTAAAATTTGCAGATCTGCTTTTAAATGGTAAAATTTGGATGAAGACAAATTGATTTTACTAGCCTTAGAAGAAGTTGAAGTAATTCTCAGCTCTGCATGGAACCAGCAGCCACTGGCTCTATTTGTCCCTAATTGGCTGGCCATTGAGGATAGACTTACTAATAAAAGAAATTTTTTTTCTCTCTAGAGACCACCGTTCTGTGAACACTACCACACTCTTGTTATTTATGGCAAAGCTCTAGTGTATGAGACATGAATATATACACAAATAAGAGCATCCGCTAATTTTATGGTATTGTAGGAAAGAAGAAAAATGAAAAACTTCCAATGTATAATTTCTATGGACTAATAAAATCAAAGTAATGGTTATTCAGAATGATCCAGGGTTAATCTTCTCTTGGTCTTTTTTAAAAATTTTGTTTAAAATTAAACTGATAATATATAATTAGAGCTTTTTAAGAAAAATTTAACTTTTCAGATGTTTATAGAATCAGTTAGGATGCCCCACTGGCAATACCCCCCACCCAATGCTGCTGTTATACCCAGGTATAACCATTCCTAAGAATATAGCATTTCTGCTCATTTGTTTTATTAGTCATGCATGGGATTAGACTCTGCATTAGACTTAGCCATTTGTTTTCAGTTTAATATGATTCTTTGGAGATATGATTCATATCACTACATGTTGAGGTACTGCATTCTTTAGAATGCTATGTTATGGTCCCATATCATTGATTCATAGACATTTACATTTTTTAAGTACAAACATCCTTCTACATTTATCCTTATATTTTTATGTAAATATTTTACTATAGTAAATTTCTAAAAGTAGAAATTTTGTGTCAAGGGGCTTCATGAGCTTCTGTTACTCCAATATTTGAAATTCTTGCCCTCTCAACTGTTTATTTTATTATTTAAGAGAGAAAAGTAACATGATCATAATAGGAATGAGGCATTCCCATTTGGAAAAGATAATTTCCTTTGAATGCTTCTTTGAGTTTGCATTCTAAGGAACTTCATTTTTAAACCCAGGTAATATTTTGGTTGATTAAAATTTCCTTAGAAAATGGGGTTAACATTTAAAAAGGCAGAGTCTCCATTCTAAATTGGGATTTATACAACACAATTTGTGCCACACAGGCAGGTTCAGAAAACCTGCTGCCGTTTGGGGGTTTATAGTCAAGGTATCAGTTGAGAAAGTGAGATTTTAAAAAAGCCCATAATTTTTTGTTAAAGCTTGTATGATACTAAAGTCTCTCTTTTTCATCAGGTTAACCTCTAATCTTCCCTCAAATTTCAGTCTACTGACATTTTGTCAGATGTTTCTATGACAACCTTGGTCTAAATACAATCCTTTTTCCGTTTTATTTTTTCAAAGGATCCTATATTTTTTTCCTTTACTGCACTTAACACGATGGTAGTTATATAATTTTTGTGTAATTATTTTATGTCTGTATCACTAGAATATTGTGATTTCCTCAAAGGCAGGAATCGTATTTTGTCAACTGCTGTTAAATTAAGAACCTAGCTTGTGGCCTGGCATAGAGAGGTATCTAACGCATATTTGTTGAAAAATGAATGAATGAAAGGTAGGAAAATATCTGATTGGAAAGGGTCCCACTTTTTTTTATTGACATGCATCAAAATGTACTAGAAACTGTTTTTGTTGTATAGAGGTGGGCAAGCAAGCTAGGACTGATTTTGAAAGAGCAAACTATTGAGAAGTCCTACTGCATTCACTGTATGGACGTAGCTGGAGAGAATTTGAGACCGCAAACTTAGCTGAAAAATCTTAAAAGTATAAAATAAAATTGTGGTTTAAGTGCCTTATATTCTTTAATTGTCTAATAGATAAGAATTTGTGCACTAAAACTTTTAACATTTAGCCTGAAATGCTGGAGACTCAGGTGGGGCTGATGGGGAGTCTATTTGGTGGGCGTCGGTAGGTACATATTGGCAGGGTTCTAATGACAAAAGACTTTAGGTGGAATCAGAAGCAAATGTGACTCCCAAATCTATAGATAAAATTAGGATTACATTAAGAAGTAATTTATGAATCAATGATAATTGACTCTTCCTCTAAATGATGTCAGCTTTTAATGTATATATAGGGTCTTAGTGACACTAAGCGTTAACAACTAACTGATTAAAAAGGAATTGCCTATTTATTTGTACAAAGGGAAAACTGAATGAAAAAAAAGTGCTAATATATCATAATATGTCTGGGGAAGTGAATGGTCAGATCGTAATGCCAAAACCTAGGGCAGTTGGAAGATATAGCATGAGAAAGTAAGTCAAAGCCATGAAAATGACACAGATTATAATACTAAACTACTGATGTACTAACTGGCATACTGTGTAGAAACATTTCCATAATTTGGGGTGGTTCTTTAAGGCAGGTAGTCTCAGTCCTAAGATTTTTTAGGCCTTTTGTATACCTATCAGATATTTGACAGATTAAAACTCAACCAGGTAAAAAGGAGGTGGTTTTAATGTTTTCTTGAAATCTGGCTCAGCTCCTCTCAGCGGCAGGCTTGAGGAGCAGATGTGAGGGGACAACTTTGTGTTTGGGATTCACCCTATTATTCCCAAGTAAGGACTTCCCTCAACTTGACTGACAGCCTCCTTCTGAAAGATTCGTTTGTTCGGCTCTCCAAGGAAGAGTCTATTGGTGTTCATTTAGCATGCTAAACCTGAAGCGTTTGCGGGCTTCTTAGGAAGCCTCTAGCACTGACTATAAAAGTGCCATCCCCTCAGACAAGTAAGTTTCAAATTTTCAGATCTTTAATATTAAGAAGTCTGTTATCCCAGCCTACATCAATGGGTTTTAACTTATTCATATTTCTATATTTGAGAGTTTGGTAAGTTAAGAGAACAGAATCTGGAACTAAACTTCTTAGGTTAGTGTCTCAGGCCTATCACTTTGCATCTATGACCTTGGAAAAGTGAGTTAATATCTGTGTCTGATATTCTTGATCTATAAAATGGAGTAATAGTAAGTAGTGTTGTTATGAAGGTTAATTATGTAAATTGCTTTCAAGAGTGCCTTATACTAGTAAGAACTTTATAAGTGAGAGCTCTTTCATTATTCTCTATTAGTATGTGCATTCGTATATTATTGGCTGAACAAATGAAATGAGTTGAATTAAAAAAAAACTACAACTTTATAATACTCTTAACACCTTGACATTCTTTTTTAATAGAGGAAGAAAATTGTCTTTTGATTGGTTCCTTAACGTAGTTTTTTCCTCTCAGTCTTGTTTACTCTTTCTCCCTAGATTTTCTATTTTGGAAAAGTTTCCACCTTAAACTGAAATAATTTAAATGTTGGCATGTATTATAAAGACTTTTTTCTCCACGCCCCTACCTCGTTCTATGCAGAGCATTTTATTTACACATAGAAACTTATAGCTAAATTTGGGTGGGTTCCAGATTTCTACCAGTGTGTCATAACACCTTACATTTATCAGTATAAAACTTCATACGAATATTTCTAAGCTTATAAATAATTGTCTAAATTTTTTTTTGATCTGTTGTCCTCTCATATTCTGTTGGAATGATATTTATGTTCTCTTAACAGGTTATATTTTCTTACACAAGAGACTCAAGAAATTATACATAAAGCAGAACTTTGTGTCTTTATAAGCTGAAAACAGAACATGTTACATGCATGCTCTAATTAATGTTACAAACACATTACTGCTTTTACTTAGGTAACATCCCAAGCAAAATGTCTAAATATGCTGTTATTCTTTTTCATTTACAGGGATTGATGCTCTTAGATTTGATTCAAAGTATATGTTATGACTCAGATCACTCTATTTTTTTTTTCATTTCTTTTCCTTCTACAGTTTATTGCTTTTGCTTCTTTATTCTTCATACTGGTTTCAATCACAACTTTCTGCCTGGAGACACATGAAGCTTTCAATATCGTTAAAAACAAGACAGAACCAGTCATCAATGGCACAAGTGTTCTGCAGTATGAAATTGAAACAGATCCTGCCTTGACGTATGTAGAAGGAGTGTGTGTGGTGTGGTTTACTTTTGAATTTTTAGTCCGTATTGTTTTTTCACCGAATAAACTTGAATTCATCAAAAATCTTTTGAATATAATTGACTTTGTGGCCATCCTACCCTTCTACTTAGAGGTGGGACTCAGTGGGCTGTCATCCAAAGCTGCTAAAGATGTACTTGGCTTCCTCAGGGTGGTAAGGTTTGTGAGGATCCTGAGAATCTTCAAGCTCACCCGCCACTTTGTAGGTCTGAGGGTGCTTGGACACACTCTTCGAGCTAGTACTAATGAATTTTTGCTGCTGATAATCTTCCTGGCTCTAGGAGTTTTGATATTTGCTACCATGATCTACTATGCTGAGAGAGTAGGAGCTCAACCTAACGACCCTTCAGCTAGTGAGCACACACAGTTCAAAAACATTCCCATTGGGTTCTGGTGGGCTGTGGTGACCATGACGACCCTAGGTTATGGGGATATGTACCCCCAAACATGGTCAGGGATGCTGGTGGGAGCCCTGTGTGCTCTGGCTGGAGTGCTGACAATAGCCATGCCAGTGCCTGTCATTGTCAACAATTTTGGAATGTACTACTCTTTGGCAATGGCGAAGCAGAAACTTCCAAGAAAAAGAAAGAAGCACATCCCTCCTGCCCCTCAGGCAAGCTCACCTACCTTTTGCAAGACAGAATTAAATATGGCCTGCAATAGTACACAGAGTGACACATGTCTGGGCAAAGACAATAGACTTCTGGAACATAACAGATCAGGTAAGTCACTATTTCAAATGCATGTTATTAAATGCTTTATAGACCAGTATGTTCCTTAGGGAGAAGGCAGCCATTCTCATTTGCTGCAAATGTTCATGAGTTTTCAGTCCTACCCCTTCACAAAGCGTGTGTTTGTGTCAGACTTACAGTAGCTAGACTGTAGCATTTCTAAATGAACCCAGATAGAAGTCTGCATAGCTGGTCTATAGAGTTTTCCTGCTTTAGTGGGAATGCCCTTTGCTGATGGTGCCAATATTTTCTTTTGCCTGTTTGTTGCTTTTGTGCCAATGTTTCTTTGTTCCCCTGCACGATGTGATGGTATGATATTGGCCATTTTCCATCCTTCATCTTCAAAATGTTGATCTCCATATCGTTTGGCTTGGTGTGTTTGTCTCAGTTTTACCTCTGCATCATGGTGCCATGCATCTCAACCTAATTCACAAGAAGCAGTTATTTAAGAAGAATGGATGCTTACATTTCAAAGGCCTAAACACCAAACAGGTGATATGGAAGATAACCCCTTTGATAACAAAGCTCTTCCCTAGTAATTCTGGAGGATTGAATAAATTTTCACTGTTCTTAAATTAGATAGAGTAACTCAATATAACCACTTTGGTGAGGCAAGATGCCATGTAATATAATCAACTCATCATTATTTAGAGGATAGATGATCTGCTTTGGCTACTCAATGGCAAAGTGGAATTTCTTTGTGGATTTTCATTTCATGCACTATGTTCCCTCCCAGAACTCAATTTGGAATGATTTACTGCTTGAAATTAGCTGAACCCCTGCTCTCTTCCTATGTCTCTTCCTATGTCTCTCTTGACATAGGTAATCTGGAATTGATTGACTATAAATTTATATTCAATTTGTCAAAGCGATAGTCAGTAGTATCATCTCTAATCTACTATATCTGGTATGAATGATACATTGTCGATTAAACAATTTAATTAGCTTTTATCCTACTATGAAAATTTGAGGCATATGGATTCCCTGTAACTTAGATATACCTCATCTTTTTCTTATAGAAAAATGGCTTATGATTATCCCATGTGAATAATTTTGTATAATTTATAAATAACAAAATAACACCAATTAACAAAACAAACAAACAAAAAAGGCAGGTGCCATTTTCACAGGTCCCTCCTTAGCTACCAGAAATTTTTATGAGGTAAATGGAGGAAAAAAAAATGTGGCTGGAGTTGAACTCCTGTTTATAAGGTTTATTCATAGTCCTTATGTTCATTTTGTAGATTGCTCTGCAAATTCTGTCCATATATACCTGAAAACTGTTAAGAATATCTTTATGAAAGTTAGAGTTTAGTTGGTGTTGCTGCTCTCAGACTGTTCTCAACATTATCTATTCAGAGCCCTTAAGAAGGACATAGAAAAAGAGGACACACTCTCATCCCGGGTAAACATTGTAATAACAAGCTAGTATCTAGGCTAATAGGATGTGAAAGTCTTTGGCAGGGATACAGAAGTAAACAGATAGTTATTTCAGGGGCATTTGGAGAAGTTGACCTTGTTCCATTGTATGCTCAAAAATACTTCGCCACTCCAAAATAGAGTAACTGGCCAGAAGTCCATGTTCTTTGGAATTATTTTTATTAAGATTTTTGGAAAAAAGTGCTTTCAGAAAATAATGAAAGCATTATTTCTTAAAAAACTACAAAAACAAATATTTACTTAAGAATTTTTTCCTTAAATAGGCTCCACTTTTAAAAATTCCTATTCAGAGTATCTGGATAACACGCCAAAGACTGTAAGATAATAATTTATGTCATACATTATCACACTTATCTTGAATTTGTGTGAAAGCCAATTTCCTATTAGATAAAATCCAAAAAGAAATTAAAATTTCCCAAAGAACATTTCTCTCCTTTTCAATACATTTTCGTTTTGCCCCATGTAATTTTTTGTGAAGAGTGATGAAAATTCTTTTTCTTATTGTGATGTGATTCTTGTGTTTTGTATATTGAGTGACTGGACTACGGGCATTCCGTGTAAACTCTTTGTACTGTCTCATTTCCTCATCCATCACTGTCTGTCAATGGGCATGGTGCTGTGACCATTGTTATCAGGTGACGACAGTACAGGAAGTGAGCCGCCATTATCACCCCCAGAAAGGCTCCCCATCAGACGCTCTAGTACCAGAGACAAAAACAGAAGAGGGGAAACATGTTTCCTACTGACGACAGGTGATTACACGTGTGCTTCTGATGGAGGGATCAGGAAAGGTAGGCATGCATTTACTCAGATGATAACAGGTGACTTAATAATTAAGTGCTGGAAATATATGGAGTAATGTTAAATGCGTATTCATTATTTTCTAGAAAGACTGCATGAAGTGCTCTTTTCTTCTCTCCATCGCATCTTCTCTCCTTAGAAACATTTTCAAATACACAACAGTGATTGCCATATCTGAAAGGCATTTCATCCTCCCTCCCTCTTTCTTTCTTTCTTTCTCTCTTTCTTTTTCCCTTTCTCTCTCTCCTTCCTTCCTTCCTTCCTTCCTTTCTTCCTTCTTTTCTTTGGTTTGTCATTTGTCTATGGGTAGAATTGGAATGGAATATGTAAATGTTAAATCACTCATCCAATTATTTTAATATAATTTAGTCAGCAGTTTTTAAAAGTTATCTTTTTCACTACAACAAATAAAACTCACTAATTGGCTCTATGCATATATTTGATGAGTAATTCATGATTATAAACAATTATAAAGCTTTTTTAGAAAATAAAGTATTATTTACAAAAAATACTTTAGCACACTCTAAGCACACTCCAATTAAGTCTCTTATCAAGTACATGGGCAGTTTTTGCCAGTGGTTTATCTGAGTGTCTCAAGGTTGTAAAGGTACTGGATCCTCAGCCACACAGAACAGTATGTCCAATTGAAAGGCTACTATATACTTATAAAATGTGCTTCTAGAATTTCTCTTCAGGAACAATAGTAATAATTTAGAGTTTATTACTATTTTCAATAGACATTGAACTGTGCCTGACATAGAAGATAATCAGTATTTGTTGAATGGATAAAATTTTGGGGACAGGCATCTTTGTTAAAAAGTACAATAGAATACTGAAGCTCCACTTCGTCACATAGTTCTCTTTTTCTCGATTATACCACTCTCTATGGCTATTCCCTAGATGCTTTTGTTTTTCTGGGGTAAACTTCACAAACCTCAACACATTTGGAATCTTTTTCTGCCCTTAAGAAGAATCTTGTGATAAGTATAACCCACTTTTGTCAAAATGCTGCTGTGCTCTTTGATTATCTCATACTTTGACAATTCCAGTTGCTTTACCATCATAGTTATTTTTCTATGTTTACGGACAGAAGAGGGAAAGATGATTTATTATGGTAGTTGGCTAAATTTGCATGGAAATCCACTCCGAAACTTTCATATTAGCACAATTGCATTTTAAAAATGCTGTGCTTATTTTTTTTTTTTCATTTCGGTTTCTACCTATTGAATTCTTTACCATTTTAAGCCTAAAATATTAATTTTGTGATACCCTCTTTCTTTGAAATATCTCATTATCCATGTTGTACTTCTCTTTCATTTCTTCTGGTCATTTTAGATTGCCCTTCTCTGCCTCTATGCCTTTGAGACTCAAAAGAGAAGACAAAAGACTCTCCTTTTGTTCCTTCGATGAGTAATATTTTAAATACTTCTCCATTCCAATTACTTCCATTGTCTGCATCTATTCTTTGCACCAAAATGTATATCGATCATTGAATAGGATTATTTGATTGTCTACTGTTTTACATTTAAATATGTGCTAGAAAAATTTTAAATATTTTATAAAGATAGTTAATACCCTATCATAGAACTTGAGCAAAGTATATGTGCATACATTAAATAATGATAATATTTAATATTTTATATAAAACATGCTGTTCTAAATGTATTGCGTATCTTACTATGTATGTATATACATGTACACATGTATATATTTATATGTGTATGTGATTAAATTTACATAGATTTTTGAGCATCACCTAATAAAGTATCACATCCAATATTTATACCAAGATTACATGTTTAAGGACCTCACTAGAATTTGTTTTCGTCCACGTTAGAAAATATTTTGAATTTTAAACTATTGAAGGATATCACAGATAAGAAAAGGCTTTGTCAATTATAAGGCAGTATGTAAATATAAAATTTCACTGTAAAATTGAAAAGTTTCATGAGCAAAGCAATTAATAAGATATTTAATTTGCATGGAAAAATTATACCACGCAATCTTATTTCACGAACACAAATTCTCTTTATCAATGAGAGTATCTTTGAAAGTCTGTCCATGAGGTTTTTATTCTTTGTCATTTCTTACCATAATCAACTCTTTTTCATTCTTGCTTACTTGGTTTGTGGCTGTGTTTCTTCTCCTAGGTCTAGTAAAATTTCTGGCTAACTTCACTTAATCTTTTCAGTGTGTTATCTTGTCATATCTACCACAAATTCATTCATTTCTTCTCCTGTTACCTTTTCTGTAGGTTATAGATTTCTCCTATATCTTCTACTCAAACATTTATTTCCTATGTAATCTTTTTATTTACCTTTCAAGTTGGTTTCTCTACTGATTTCATTTGAATACTCTAAAAATTCTTCCTTATATAAATGAAAAGAAATGATTGGATTTCCAATGAATCCTTTTTCTACCTATAAATATATTTGGGCACACATTAAGAAAACTTTAAGGATTCCAGTGAACTCCCAATACTTAGAACCTATGTTTTTATTTATACGATAGTTTTTGGGAAAGCATGTTATGTAGTCACGAATAGTACATGGATAGGCAGTTTCAATATTGCTCTAAATAAGCACATGCTCTTAAGAACTGTATAAAATGAATGATATGCATTTGTTAGTTCAAACTCAGTTCAATCTTGTTTATTCTCATTAATTATATTTTTTGCCATTCCGGTAAAGCCTTAATCAAAATATTTTTCAAATTTTCTAATCAGAAATAAATATATAGAATAAAGAAAAAATATATGTGGATAACATATAATTTTACTAATTAAATACTTGTTACTAAATTAGACAGGAAGCCTTTTCAAATGGACACTGAAATTACAGTCATTATAAATAGAGGACCTGTAAGCAGAATAGATAATATTTAGGTTAAAAATTATAATTCAGAAAAATAACATTTAGATGGCAACCAGGAGTTACATATTACTGCTATGATAATATAAAACTGCCAAACAGATTTTAACCTTTCAGGAGGTCCTGTAGGGAGCCTGGAGATTGTGGGGACAAACATGTATATTTTTACAATGATTTAGAGGTATTAACGGCCCCTTTGGTTCATGCATATTCACTAGCTTGCCTTTAATAAAAACTAATCAATGTTTATAATCTATTTTACATTTTTAGATTACACAGTTGACTTACACTGCATAGGATAAATTATTTTTTCTATAATTTCCAAAGTTATATTTTTAGTAACTTTACAGAAGAGCAGTAAATAACTAACCCTCCAGGCACATGAAGGTTTCTATGTAGGGAAAAATTATTTGCAAGTTTTAAAATTATTTAAGATAGCCTCCCATTAGCTATTCCATCATCTACCAGCATAGAATGAAATATATACCACCTCCCATGTTGTATACGTCAGAATGCTAACAAAAAATTGGCAGATAACTCTTTAATTAGCAAAGATTATGTCCTAGAGAACTTTATCATAGTTAATGGAGGGCATAAATTTTCATCTACAAAATCACAAAGAAGACATCTAGTCTGCTGAAAGTTAACGTGTGCCCATGTTCGGAAGGGCAGGGTTCATTATTTTCCTTTTCTGTCCAGTCCAGCTTTACCCCATAATAGGGCTATTGTTGCAATCCATATCCATATCTGTCTTGGCTGCTCATAAATCAAATAATCAGATAAATCACTTCTCTCCTTCCCATGAAAGGAGAAGTGGCCATGGCTTCTTGCCTGGAAGTTCTGTGAAGAGATAAAATTAAAGAAATAAGTAGCTGGAAGGAATATGAGGGAAAACAAAGGACCCATTTTTTTTTCCTTACACAATCATCAAGCACACTGAGGGCTAATTAGGACCCAAGGAGTGTGCTGCACAGTCTAAGGGAGACAAGTCCACTGAAATTGTATCTACTTGCTTAATTTTGGTTTCCTAAAGGGAATTTCATTTTCCTGTTCCATAATAGTTCAACAGAGCTGTCAGAACATTCGTTTCCAAAGCTTTGTAGAATGACTACATTTTTAGTCAATATAGTTGCCCTAATTTAAGACATTTCACTTCCAACGTTACACTAGGTACTCCCCACCTTGTTTAACTGCCTCTAAACTTTTGTAACAAAAAATTTTATAATATATGAATTCTTCCAAAGGTGACCTTGATAGAGTGTTGTTGAGTAGCTAAGGAAAACCACTGGGCTAAAGTTTATGAGAGGATTTTTTATTCTGTAAATTCATGGCTATCATGAACAAAAGGTCAGGATGAAGATAATAGGAAGAAAAAGTGAATTAAGATTAAATTGTTCTTAATTCCTGGGTGAGGGGATGGGGGAGAAATTCAGGTGAAAATATCATGTAATCAAAGTCAAACTTTATTTCACTGAAATTTATGACTCAATTTATATTTCATTCATTTCTTTTTTTCTTTACTTTTTTATTGAAGGGATTAGAAATGGGCATTCCATCCTACATCACCTGGATAATGGTATCAAATGCCATTATTTAAGAATCATCCTTTTAACACTATAAAGCTGGAAGATTAAATATGCTGCAAAAAGAGATGTCCACTTAAACTTGAGCATGCCTTATTAGCCTAGTAAATAATAAAAAATGAAAAAAGAAAAATTGCTCACTTATTTTTCTTTTTTTCAGGAACACAATATGAAATTTAAAAATATTAGTCAACCTTATATCTTACTTAAGTTGCTTTGCCTAATTCTTTAAAGAGTTCTAGTGTAATATATGCCAAAATTATATCAACACTATAATCTGGGAAAGAATAGATTTTGAAATATTGTAACTGTAATTTGTGATAGCTGGTTTAATCTTTTGAGAATGACAACTACAGTGAGCATTTTTTTAGAGTTATAAATTGTTTCAATATTGGATTCTTTGTAAACAAATTCTTAATTTTGAGTTTGAAAATAGCACTTTTGATTACCCTGCATGGTATTGTTTGTCTGTGTCTATTTTCTGGTTGAATTCAACTGATGTCTGTGCATTTTTTCATAAAAGGATATGAAAAATCCCGAAGCTTAAACAACATAGCGGGCTTGGCAGGCAATGCTCTGAGGCTCTCTCCAGTAACATCACCCTACAACTCTCCTTGTCCTCTGAGGCGCTCTCGATCTCCCATCCCATCTATCTTGTAAACCAAACTGCATCAGTCGGCTAAATTGTATTAATTCAAGTACTGTTTACCCCATAATGGAAATAATTAAACGTAGAGTTACTCCAGGTTTCATTAATACAGTATAAATCTTGCATGATACAACTATTTGAAGTCAGAAATACCACTTGGGTAGCTAATGAATCTTATCCAGGCTTTAAAGATTATCTAAAGTAGTGCTACCAATTCTCTATATTAATTTCCCTGATCTCCTTTTGCAATAAAATGACAGATAGTGTCAGATATTGGCCAGTACACTAATACATAAACATATCTTCAGGGAGATATATTTAAAACAGTGTGCTTCCAAATGCCAACCACTTCATTGGAACTTCATTTTTTGTGACTCTAAACCATTCTGAAGATATTTGGGATCCTATCTTGATTGCACACAACCTGACTTTGGTCAGCTCATTTGCATGGACCATCTTGTCTCTATCACCTGAAAGCAATGTTGCCAAGTTCGGGGACTGTGGATAGCTCAGGATATGTGTACTTGCATCGAACCATCCTGCTGATACGAAAGCACTGGTCTACTGTTCTGCATGTTGACTTGTGGGGCAGGGAGGGCGAGTTTCTCCTTGACATTTTTTTCTTTATTCTTTGAAAGAAATATTTGTTTTAAATAGTTTGATTTCTTGATTGATTTACTTTCCTTTAAAAATGCTGTATCGGAGTTCTGAATGTCTCTGGTTGTTTGCACACAGATAACTGCAAAGAGGTTGTCATTACTGGTTACACGCAAGCTGAGGCCAGATGTGTTACTTAATGACTTGGGGAAGGCACAAAACATGAGAGAAAGGTAACTGCCAGCCAGGCTTGCATTGTTTAGCCAGGAATTGCTGCTTGGTACTAGAGTCATTTTTTTTTTTTTTAACACCCCAGGATTTGTCATCATTTTCTGAGGCAGAGTGCCAAATATCACCCAAAGCTCTCGTGTCTTTTTTACCCCCTTCCTTTATTTTTATTTATTATTTTTGTGCAAACATCAAAGGTCACTGGTGTTCACACAGGAGGCTTTTTTGACTAGCCTTAAATATCTGAATCAAAGGATTAATTAGATTTTCAGGCAGTGTTTAATCAGGTGCTTTGTCCTGTATGTTGTTCCTGTCTGTGTGTCTTAGCTCCCTGTCTTAAATGTATATGCCATCTGTCTCCATGAAGCACAGAAATGCCTTGATAAGGTGTTCATGATTTTAGTACTGGGTCCCCCCCAACTCCCGCCTCCTGCCTTCTTTGCTATATGGAGCAGCCTCTCTGCTTTGTGTATAAATTAATGATGCCCTGTAGACTACCTAAGTTAATCGGCACTGTGAATCTTTTTGATAAGCAGGAGTTAAGCAGCAATTTTACCATTGCACTTGGTTGCCTGCTGCAGTGTCAGTTTTTACTACCTAGCAACCAGCATTCATTACTACACTCCAACAAAATCCCTAGGGAGTCTTATTCAGTTTGAGTGGAAGAAAGTCTATATTTATGCATCCCTGTGAATGCAATAGTGTGTTTGGTGTATTGGGCATGGGAGGGAAGAAAAATGCCATAATATAAACGGAGGGGTAAACAGTATTTCTAAGGCATTCAGGGTCCTTGAGACTGTTGATTAATTCCTAATTCTCATGTTTATTTTTTGTGAGGGAGACAATTGTCACTTTTATTATTGGCCACAAAACATGTATTACTCTATATCTCCAAGTCCTAGAGCATGACCTGCATGTCAGAGATCTTGTACAGCAATGTATTTACCCAGACATAAATATCTGATATTTAGAGACACAGTGATCCCTTTGATAACACCACACATAGAACACTATAATTACACACAAATTTATGGTAAAGGAATTAATATGCTGTCTGGTGCTGCTGTTATTGACTACAGTGTTGTACAGAATTTATCATGGATTTTTGGCTGCTGAAAAAGGGACAGTGGAATTTAGCCATACCAAGGACTGTACTGGAAACAGACTTCTGCTGCTGAATGTGCCCTGATGTGACCAGGTTGCACTTGGAAGAGATCCCTGCGTCTTCATGAGGCATTTAAAGCTTAAAACAGAACTGCGGCTGGAACTCATTTGGTGCTCCGCATATGAGCAGTCTGCTTGTAGACTGGCCAGTGTCCATGAAACAACTGTAAATACCAACGCGTGTGCATGGGTCAACAGCTTTGGCCATCTCACATCAACAAAAGCCAAATTCATGATCAACATCTCTGAAGCTTCAAGTAAGGCCCATAACTTCTTTGAATTACTCCTCATGGGCCCACAGTAGGTTGTGCTGTGAATTATATAAGGCAGTGATACTGATGTAGTATAGATCTGTCTTAATTTTCCTTATTTCTATTTTGTTGGTTGAATCTATGAACACTGTATCATTTTCTTATAAACCACTTATGTTATCAGCTTGTCGATTATGTTGTGAAATTTTTCCTATTTATCAAACTGACCTATTTTTAGTCACATATTTGTTTAGTTTTGAGAAATTGTTACGGCTTCAATGAAACTAGCCAACACTATTCATAGTTTTAGTCTTTTGTCATTATTACCTCAATTATAAATATTACAAAAAATAAAATTCTGGCAATGAGAGTATTTTTTTATTAAATGATCAAGTAGCAATGTCAGTATATAGTAGAATATTAATGAAATTATATCCTAAAGTGTATATTTTGCATAAAAGAGATATTCTTCAATCAAGTACTTTTTTGTGAGTTTTGTGTCAAATGAAGCTTGTACTTTGTCTTTAAAACTGTTGTAGTTGAAACTATATAAGAATTTTTCATCTTGCTTAATCAATATTTCCAGAATCTATTAGTTCCCCTGGGATTCTGAATATAACATATAACCTAATTATGAACCCCTGTATCGTGGACCTTTTGTGAACATTTCAAGGTGCATGCACAACCTTGCTGATACCGATGGAAATGTAACAACTGAAATGCAGAATAAAAGGCAAATGAGCTGGGGATAAATTTGAATCCTATCTGATTAAATTATTTGTATTCTTTTCTTGGCTCCTTTTTATTTGTGTTGCAATTTTCAACAGACTTTACTACTTTTATGCTTTATGGTACCACACTAGATTCTCATACATAATAAAGAATTTGGTATGAAAGGACTTTAAAACATACATAGCTCTTACTTTCATTCAAGTCTTAGGCACGTAGCCAATGTTTTCCCCTTCCTTTGCTTCCTCTTGCTTTGCCTGCCTATATTTCTCTCGTAATTGTGATTGCAAAGTTATTATGGAATCTGTTATTTATAAAGTATTTATGATTAATACTAAATTTTCACTTACATTTCCCAATTTAATCATCAGTACAATCCTGGAGGCAAATAATTTTGTTTTCATTGTACTGGTGGTAAAGTTAAGATTCAGACAGGCAGAACTGCTTATTTACATTTTTGTTACAGATAATCTTCTTTGCCATAGTTTCTTATGGTATCAATATTTACAGGGCCTCTTGTAAATGCCCTATCATAAAGATGGCTTCTGTCTCACCTTTAGGTAACAGATCTCTCTTTCAGCAGCATACCAGATATAGCTGGCATTCCATTTATATTGTGGGGATACATGTAAATTTACCCTGTGAAATTTTATGACACCGTCTAAGGGCAAGAGAAGGGTAAAAAGAAAGACAGAAAGAAGGTTGGCAAATTCAACACTTTTCCATAATGCATCAGCGAAATCTTCTCTATGTCTAAAAATGTTCAGTGTTGATTGTTAAGAGACTATTAAGAAATTGAGCTCAGAAAAGAGAATCTGTCTAAATATAATTACTGATAAAATATTTTTAACAATGCTGTAGGATGTAGGATTTACTATAAAAAGGAAAAATATGTAGAAACCCAAAAGAATGCATTTAAATAGATAGTAATTGCCATCAAATTTTGATTAAAAAATTAGGATTAAATAGTCATGAATGAAAAGGGAAGACATTCATTTTATCTTTGAAATAAATCACAAGACAGACCAATGGAATAGCAACAGGAACTTATAATAGAAAGACAATGAATATGTTAACAGGCTATATTACAAAGAAGGGACTTCAGAGGATTTACGATGTGCTTGAAGACATTTAGAACTAAATGAGTGTATTAAAATATTGAAATCCCTAGCAGTTTAAAATGATTAAATATGTGGTTACAAATTTTTCTTTAATGAAAAGAATTGTCTCCCTTCCTTCCAATTTCTACTGCCAAAATTTAATTAATTGTTTAAATGCTTAAACATTATTAAACCATGGATATATACTAATTTTTTCTAACATGGGTTCAGGTGTCGTTAATATTGATTTTAAATTCTATAATTTCCTGTTCTCCCTTAAACTAACTTTGTTTAAAGGATATGATACTTCTTATTATGGTCTAAAAATTAAATAACTTAACTGAAATAGTATTACATTATTTCTTACGTTATCAAACTGTCATGTGAAAGTGACCGATGACTGAATATCCAATTTGAACACTGAGATCTTCAAAGAATATGGCACCTCCACTGCGAATCCCAGGTAATCTTTTTTTATTAAATAGACTTTGTTTTTTAAATAAGTTTTAACTTCACAGCAAAATTGAGGAGAAAGAACAAAGAGTTCTCATGTACCCCTACCCCTATACATGCACAACCTCCACGACTATGGACATCCCACATTGTAGTGGTATATCTGATACAATCAACAAACCTGTAACTTAACTGACACATCATTATCACTCAAAGCCCAGAGTTCAGATTAGGGTTCATGACAGGTGTTGTACATTCAATGGGTATTGAGAAATGTATAATGATATGTATCCACCATTATAGTATCATATGGAATAGTTTTGCCACCCTAAAAATCCTCTGTGTTCATCTAATTCATCCCTTTTCCCCTTAACATTTAGGGGGGATCATTTTACTCTCTCCATAGTTTTATCTTTTCCACAATGTCATATAGTTGGAATTACAGTATATAGTTTTTTCATATTGGTTTATTTCACTTAGTAACAATCATTTAATATTTTCTGTATCTTTTCATGATTTCATAGCTTATTTCTTTCTAGCACTAAATAATATTCCATTCTCTTCATACCACAGCTTATTCATTCACCTACTGAAGGACACTGTATTAGGCAGGGTTTTTCAGAGAAACAGAACCAAGAGGATGAAATATATATATATTTTTATATATGTATATATGTGTGTTAGTATATACATACATATGTGTGTGTGTGTATATATACACATATATAGTATTATATAAAGAGATTTATTAAAAGGAATTGGCTCATACAACTATGGAGGCTGAGAAGTCCCACAATCTGCTATCTGCAAGCTGGAGACCTAGGAAAACCAATGATATATTTCCGTATACTCCAGTCTGAATCTGAAGGCCTGACAATCAGGAGAACTGCTGGCATAAGTTCTAGTCCAAGTCAGAAGGCCTGAGAACTGGAAAGCCTATGGTGTAAATTCCAGTCCAAATCCAAAGGCCTGAGAGAGAACCAGTAGTGCTGATGGTGTAAGTCCCAGTTCAAGGGCAGGAACAGATTGATATTCC
This sequence comes from Indri indri, assembly GCA_004363605.1. Taxonomy (NCBI): domain Eukaryota; kingdom Metazoa; phylum Chordata; class Mammalia; order Primates; family Indriidae; genus Indri; species Indri indri. The sequence continues at coordinate 36,065 of RJWJ010006927.1, read as the reverse complement.
AGCTCAAATAAGCAGAGAAAGTGAATTCTCCCTTCCTCCACTTTTTTGTTCTATTCACACACTCAACAGATTGGATCATGCCCACCCACATTGGGAAAGGCAATCTGCTTTACTCAGTCTACTGATTCAAATGCTAATTTCTTCCAGAAACTCTCAGAGACACACCCAGAAATAATGTTCAGCCAGATGTCTGGCCCAGTCAAATTGACACACAAGATTAACCATCACAAGTCCACCTCTTGTCAACTTGGCACTCATCAGCATCTCCTTAAAAACCACATGTAATCTCCAAATAAAGACAATAACAAGGTCATAATTCTGCCCACCATAATACAACTGTCCTGATTTCTTCCAAAATTGTACTAAACCCTTCTCCAGAAGAGGAGCTAAAGTCTTTGAGTGATGATCACTCTTCTCTTTAATATCCCATAACTTAAATATTGTGATATAAGATTAATAATACTTAAATTCTAGATATAAAGTCAATATATGTTAGGTTGCATGATAAGGAAATGAGAAAGAAGAAAGCAAAGCTATGTATATACAAACACACAAGAAATGCATAACAAAATAATGAGGAAATATCTGTGACAATTATACTTCTGTAACTGGTCACATGGTCATAGTTGGTATTTCTAACTTCCTTTTCCACTCTCCATTCTGCATTTCCCTTGTCTTCAGCAAGCACCCTAGCTGTATGTGGCTCTTTATGTAGTGGGGTGACCCAGACTTTCTTGACTGGGTTATTGAAGCTTTCCACTGACCTTAATTACCAGACATGGTAATATTAGGAAACACCCTGAGAAATCTTCTGTGTTCCAGGCACATTTTTCCTTGCCTGCATTGTGAAGGAGCAGTCTAATTTCCCCTTCCTAATCAGGACCAATCACCCCGGCCACCACAATAACTCTTTTCTTTGCTCTTTGATTCATAGGCATGGGGGTCCAAAATGACTGGGCAGCAGTCTTAACTCTCATTTCAGTAAAATCATTGTTTTGTGTACTGATGGAAGCATTCCTCCTTTTAGAAATAATATCTTTAGGCCAGGAGAGCATGAGGTTATGGGAAAGGAAGCAAAAATGTTGCTAGTGGTTCACTAGGAGTAAGAGTGAGTGCTGCCACTCCCATTTTCACCCCTTAATTTCTAGACCTACAAATCCTGGCTACAGGAAATGGTACCATATATTGGACACTGATTCAGAGCATGTAGAGCCTTCTGGAGAACCTGTTCCAGGCTTGCAAGGTATTGCCATCTAGCTAGTGCTGTAACTGAGTATCCAAAAGATCATTCAATGGTTCTTCACAAACTGTTTCAGGATGATGGGGAACACGGGAAGACCAATGAATTTCATGAGCATGGGACCACTGCCACACATTTTTTATTGTGAAGTGAGTTTCTTGATCAGAAGCAATGCTGTACAGAAAACCACACAATGGATGAAGGATGCTGTAATTCCAGGGCTGGTAGTTTGGGTAGAAGCCTTGCAAATGTTATTTATCCCAGGCAGAACCTACATCTCTTCTACCACAGCTGCTTTGTTCATGAGCCCATGATTGATATGTAATTGCACATCTGGCCATATCTCCTTCTAAGCAAGGACGACAACTAATTTACTGCTCAAAGTTTTGCCCACTGGGAGGATTTTGCCCACTACTTCCCTATAGGGATGTCTCAGTAAGGAAATATACTGCTGCAGTTATCTACTTTTGGGTGGTGCCAGCATATCACACAGAATCATCTGTAAACCAGGCCAGAGTCTTCTCTTCCTTTGTCAACTGATGGTAGGGAACTCTCCATGAGGATGTAGGTGCAGGCTGGGACAGAGATGGTAGTGTAGCTGGTGTGAGGACCATGGACATTTGGGCTACTTCTTTACATCTCTTACTTGTGTCTTCAGGCCTGATCACTTATATACACTTCTATTTGATGAATGTTGCTGTGCATGTCCATCCAGTTTGTGATAGGTCGCATGGTAACCTCGTGGCCCATATTTAAGTGTTCAGTTGTTAATAAGGCCCAGTACCAGACCAAGAGCTGTTTCTTAAAAGGAGAGTAGTTATCTGCAGAAGGTGGCAAAGCTTTGCTCCAAAATCCTAAGGGTCTGTGTTATGATTTACTTACGGTTTCCTGCCAAAGGCTCTAGCAGCCCTATCTGTTACTGACACTTCAAGCACACTTGAATCTGCTGAATCATTTGGCCCAAGTGGCTGAGCAAATTGCACTGCAGTCTGGACCTGTTATAAAGCCTTGTCTTTTTGGGTCCTGTGCAAAACTAGCAGCTTCTCAGGTCACTCAGTAAATGGGCTGCAGTAACACATCCGAATAAATTTTATGTTGTGTCTAAAATCCAAAGAGGCCCACTAAGCACTGTGCCTCCTTTCTGGTTGTAGGAGGGGCCAGATGCAACAACTTATCCATCACCTTAGAAGAGCTATTTCAACATGTCCTGCACCACCAGACCTCTAGAAATTTCTCTGAGGTAGAAGGCTCTGAATTTTTGTCAGATTTATTTCCCATCTTCTGACATGCAAATGTCTCACCAATAAGTATGGAATAGTTGTTACTTCTCACTCACTAGGTCCAATCAGCATAATGTCACTGATACAATGGTCCAGTGTGATATCTCATGGAAGGGAAAGGTGATCCCTGCAAACTAAATTATGACGCAGGGCTGGAGATTATGGTATACCCCTGAGGTAGGACAGTGAAGGTATATTGTTGGCCTTGCCATCTGAAAGCAAACTGCTTCTGGTGAGCCTTATTGATGGGGATGAAAGAAAAGGTATTTTCCAGGTCAACAGCTCCATACCAGACACCAGGGGACATGTTAATTTGCTCAAGCAATGAAAATACCTCTGATACAGCAACTGCAATTGGAGTCATTACCTGTCTAAACTTGCAATAATTTACTGTCATTCTCCAAGATGCATCTTTCCTCTGCATGGATCAAATAGGTGAATTAAATGAGGATGTGGTGGGAATCACCACCCCTACATCTTTTAGGCTACTATCAATGCCCCTTGATAGTAGCATTAATCTTCACAATTCCTCCGGGAATACAGTATTGCTTTTGGTTTACTAGCAGTTTTAATGGCTTCCACTTGATTTTTCCCACTAAAATAGTCTTCACTGTAATAGGTCAGAGAATGAGTGTAGGGATTCTGCTGGAAACTGAGTGTATCTATTCCAATTACGCATTCTATTAATAGGCCTGGGGGAAAAAACCAAAGGATGGATACTGGGGCTCACTGTGGAATGGACCTGAGCTAAAAATCTACTAATCACCTGACTTCCATAAGCCCCTATTCCGACTGTTAGACTATAGTGACATTTTATGTCTCCTGGAATTAGTATCAGCTGAAAGCCAGTGTCTAGTATTATCCAAAAGATCTGATTATTTCCTTTTTACCCAATGCACAGTTACCCTGGTAAATGGCCATAGGGGAAAAGCTTTCCTTTGGGGACAACTGGGAGAATGGTTAATAATATAAATTTTTGATAGTGCAAATTTTGATGGAGTCCTTCCTCAAGGAGACCTGGCCTCCGCTTCATTCAAAGGTTTCTGGGTCTGCAAATTAGATCAAGTCTGAGAATTGGGTGAGGAGCTGTGCTTCTATCTTAATTATTTAGTCTAGACTTTTGTTTATTTGACCTAGAACTTTTTTGCTTATACAGATCAAATAAGACTATAGTAGGTCTTCTATCTAGTTCACCTGTAGGAACATGATAATTAACTAGCCAATGCAATAGGTCTGCAGGAATCAGACTATTCTGATTGCTGCTTTGACTCTGCTGTCCATTATGGTGACTATGCTCATCTTGCCTTTGGCAGTTGAGTGCTATCACTTGACCTCTTCTACACTGGAATTAATTACTCTCATTGCATTTAAGTTTCCTGATTCATTGGCTGCATTTCCCAAAGCAAGGCCTGGCCTACAGAAAAGCGGAATCACAGACCTCTTCAGGAATACTGGGACTCCCCTCACACATTTGTTTCTCATAGCAATGGTGAAAGGTAGTCTTCTGGACCCTTCTATTGTAGATGAGTAGGTCTTCAATGACAAAATCCACTCTAAAATTCAAATATTTCTAAGCCTTTGAATTCCTTTTTCTACTTTAAACGTATGTGGTCCACTAGAAATCCACAGGCAGAAATTTCTACAGCCTCACACCAACCATCAGAATAATCCTATACCTGACTAAACCTGGCTAAATATGAGACTGTTTCATGTTATTCATAAACATTGAACTACTGGTTATGATCAAGATGGCTTTAATGTTCTCCTCAGCTTGAGTAAGTTTTAGACAGTTTTCTTCTTACTGTAGACCCCTGACTTGCCTTTTCTTCTAGGATTTAGTTTAGAAAACTTGCAATTATAATTTTTTTCCCACCCGTGTGCAATGTAAGTCTTCTCCCAACTCTTGTCACTTTTATATGTCAGGAATGTCTTTTTCAATGACTTGGGAACCACACCTTTAAAATGTAATTATCAAGAGAGAGAGCTCCTGTCTCACAGTTTCTGTGGGAGGATAGGAGTCAACTTCAATAAATACCTATTATTAAACACAGATGGCCTAATAACGTTGACAGACCTTTGGCCTCACTTTTCCTCTAGCTCATCTCAGCACTTAAAAACTCTCCCGCTTTCCTTTCAGTGAATGTGAGTTCAACCTCTCTCACCCGTTGCAATAGTCTTGATTCCTACTGCAAGAGTCTTGAATGAAGTTTTCCTTGTCTGTTTACCTGATTTGATGCAATTTTCCTTGACAGTTCCTTGACATATATTTTAAGTTGTGGCAAATCACAATTGATCAACTTTAAGGACCCATAGGGATTGGGTAGGAGTGGGGAGAAATCCCAACCAATCTACAAGCTACTTAATTTTGAAATCAATCTCTAGAAGTTTTTAATAATATCATAAATATTATTTGAAAATCATTAAAAATTCATTGCTTCCTTTCCATTTTGAAACAGACCAGTCCCCTTCTTTCTCATATGACTAAATTAACAGGGTGTTGGAAGTAAACTACGTTGGTGTCATTCATCTTTTTTCATTTTACTGCCAACTTCATAACGTGATTAAGTTAGGCCTCCTCTTTTTCTGGTCATTGTCTCTTAGAATCCTCCAGCTGTCATTTATTACCCCAGCTCCACTGCCTTGCACGTTCCCAGGTTCACAGAAGATCCTTAATACATATATTTGTTGAACTGAACTGTTATCTAGATTGATTTTTTGAAATTTATATCTCACCACATTTTCCTCCAGATGTTTCTTTCTCAATCTCAGGATGAAACACCACCTTTTATAAGCCTGCCATATAAGACATTTTTTTTTTTATTTGGCTCCTCCTTATCTGTCTAGGGTTAGCTGTTACCTCTTTTATTTGATTCCTTTTTTCAGTATCTCCAGGGCCTAGTGAGGTATCTGGGATATAGCAGGCACAGGTTTTGTAACTGTGGACTCCCTGCTGCCCTGCCGCACCAATGGGACTGAACCTTCTCACACACTAACCTGTGTAGTTCATCTCCTCCAATTTGCCACAGACTCCATGGTTACTGCGTTTTAAACCTCTTATATATTTCTTTAATCTTTTTCAACAACTATGCCAGAGATAGTTCCTAGGGCTACAAATTCACATAACTCATCTCCTGTGATAGCCCCTCTCCCCAACTAGCACAAGCAATTGGGTCCTATCATGCCTTGCAGATAAGCCAATTTAACCAATGGCAAAGAAAATGGGTTTTAGAGTCAAACTAAATTTGAGTTGGAACCTTGTTCTCATCCTTTACTACCTCTAGGACTTCTGGCAAGTAATTTAAACTCTGTTTTATCAAAACTTGCAAATTGGTAATAACAACAATACCTACATTACAATTTTGTCATGATTTCTGAAGGAGATGACATATGTAATATATTTAGCACAGTACTGGGTAGAGCAATTCTGCTCAGTAAATATAAACTGCTATTATGATTATAATTATTATGTTATTGACTTTTTTACAAAGAATTTTTATAGTTTCAAAACTTACAATTCTTTCTCCAGTATTGATTTTCGTTGTAGTAAATATTATCGAACAAAATTTTGGCAAGAGTTTTTAAACCCATTTCCAGTTGCCTTTAAAGAGAATCAAATCTTTCTTTAAAATTCATCCCAGCATCAACATAAACATACTTAACAACTTTCAAATGATTTTCTTATTGTTTATAGACTAAGTCTGCAGAGATTGGGATATTTACATCTTATAACAACGAATAGAAGTTTTCAGAATCTATTTGGCAATTTAAAGATCTGATAAGATTAGAAATTTTTAGCATAATTCCTGAATATTATACACACACACACACACACACACACACACACACACACACATACATATAACTTCTATTCTGTAGAGTAGGTTGAAGAAATTCTAAGATTACCCAGGATCACACTAAGATTACCCTGAATTAAACATCTTTCATGTGATATTGATACATTTGGTATATTGGTACAATTTAGAAAATTAACAAATCCCCATAATTACCTTGCTTGTATAGTTCTTCCATACCAGGAGATTCTATTCTGAACGGTTTAAAGTAATTGTTATGATTACAGGGTTATTTGGTCACAATCCTGTGCAAAATGGACAACATGACCTCATTTAGCTTGAGAAGGAGGGAAGCAGTGGCCAATGTTGTTAACAATAGCAGTAACACAAGACGTTGGATTGCTGTTTTCTGAGACAAAAAATGTGTAAAGATAGGCTAACTCTTCTTTTGGGAATGTAACTTGTCATATTTTTCTTTGAATTGAGAAGAATAGAGCAGAGTTTGGAGAAGAGCAAGCTTTATGTAATGTTTCTGAAGCACATTATTGACTAATTTGTAAGTTACTTTTTAGAAAATCTATAGCATCATTTCTAAATCTGTGTATTAGTGTGTGAAAGATTCGATTATTGAAGAAACTGGCTAGATGCAAAAAGTATATTATTATCTTTGTGTTTATATGTTTAGTTCTTAGAAAATAAATTAACTTTTTCTTTTTAATTTTTAGGAAAAGTAATTTTTAATTCTTTAGTTCTCCATATATTAAATATGAGATTTCTATTAAACATCCAAGTGGAAGTTTCAAGCAGGAGGTGGATATATGAGCTTTTAAATTAGGTAAAAAAGGTCGAGGCTGGATGTATACATTTGGGAGACATTGGCATAAAAGTGGCATTTAAAGCCATTTTAATGGGTGAGATCATCAAGGGTGTGTATGTACATGGAATGAAAAAAGAGATCTAAAGACTGATTCGTGGAGCACTTCCACATTGATAGGTAAGGAGAGCTTGTCAGAAGCAGCAAATAAGATTGAGAATGAACAAATAGTGAGGTAGGAGGAAAACTAAGAGAGTGCAGGAATCTGAAAACTTAGAACTATAAAATAAAGGAGGAAGGAGGGAGTAATCAATTGCAAAGAACTGGCAGTTCAATTTAGCAATGAGGAGGTCTTTGGCAACTTTGACAAGATCAGCTTTGGTGTTGCTGTGGGGGAGAAAGCCCAATTAAAACAGGCTTAAGGGACTGGAGGAAAACTGGGAACAGCACATATAGACACTTAGGGGAGATTTTCTGCAAAGAAGAGCAGAGAAATAGAGCAATTACAGATGGGAGAAGTGATTTTTTTTTCCCCTTAAGATGGAAGAAATGACAGCATATTTCTCTTCAGTCAGAAAAATTAAGGTTATATTTTTAATATTTTTACATATTCTGCTTATTTCTGAATAAAGTGAAAGGTTTTTAAATCGTGCTTTAAATCTCTGGATTGAAGATTTCAAGCGGCTAACAGAGAGGTGAAATGGAACTTTCATTTTCTTTTATCCTTAGTGATAACATCTGTTTTCAAATGAAATTTTAGTTGTATTCATGATTGTCTTTTATTGTAGGGCTTAAAGTTTGAAACATGAGCATTTATTCTTCTCTATCTTAATCAACAATGTATTGGGTATGTCTGCCATTCAGCTGATTAATTTTGACACAGACTCTGGAATTTAAAACTAATCTTTTGGATGACTAAATTAAAAACCCCAGAGATGATAGGTTATAATAGTATAACTGGATAAATTAATATGAATAATATATCTGGTGTCAGCATCAGCATTTCCTACTTTATTCTTTCCTTAATCTTACCCTTAAGAAGAGATCCCAATTTAGAGGTTTGAAGGACCATTTTTAGTGAATATAGTTAATCTTTCCATAGGGGGACAGGATAAACAAAATTTTTAGAGGGTACAGGCTGGATCTACCCACTCTGGATCTACCTTCTTAAGACTGGGTAGAAGAGAGGCTTTTGGAGGATTACCAGGAAAAAAAAGGTGCTATGGCCTAAGTCTTTGTGTCCCCCCAAAATTCACATGTTGAAATCTAGTCACTGATATGATGGGTACTAGGAGGTGGGGTCTTTGGGGGGTGATTAAATTATGAGGGCAGAATCCTCATGAATAAGCCCTTATAAAAGAGGCCCCAGAGAGTTGCCTTGTCCCACCTCATGAGGACCATAGTTAGAAGATGCCATCTACGAACCAGAAAGCAGTCCTCACCAGACACCAAATCTGCTGGCGCCTTGATCTTGGATTTTCCAGCCTCTGGAACTGTGAGAAATACATTTTTGTCATTTATAAGCTACCCAGTTTACGATATTTGTTGTAGCAGCCCTAATAAACTCAGGCCACAGGCAATAGTACTCACTTTATCACAATAGCCCAGAAAGACAGTCTGCCTATGGAAAATTCATGATATACCTATTGAGGTGGGACCCTTGGCAGCAGGGATATCGTGTTAGACAAAGATTCCCTTAACCAAGGTGGGTATTTCAATTAGAGATAAGCTTCAAGACAGAATTTCAAAAATTTCTCAAACAAATAGGTGTTTATATTTCTGATGTAAGATTTAGTCCATAGGTATTGTCTCAGTCATTGAGCAATGTTGGACATAGCTATTGCTATTTCTCTATTCTACCAACCATAGAATGCTAGATTTTATCCTCTTGCTTTACATATGGCGTCTGTACCTCCAGCCTCACATCGCTGTTCTAGGAAACAGAAGGGGAAAGTAGCCAGGGTGAAAAGAGAAATACCAGTGAATTTATCTTTCACCTCATTGCCCAAACTGTATCACATGGTTAACCCAAGCAAGCACAGAGGCTGGTAAATTGAGCCTAGTGTTTATAGTCTTTTGTGTTGGAGGAAGGCAAAAAGAATAGGGTTGGATATAGATGTTGGGTCAGAGAGCCTATGGATATCTTTTGTTGTACTTGAAATGTTGCCTCTTCCAAGGAAAAATGTCTTCAGCCATCATTGGGAACAAAAGGCAAGGAATTCTTGTTTTTCTGAATGGCATAAGACCCTGGAATCTTCACAGAATCTTAGGGACAAAAAGGGAGGATTGTTTCAATAATAACTATAGTTGAGTATCTTGTCACACTGGCAAAGGAAGGCATGAAATTGAATTTAATCTGATTGCCAAAATATAGCCAGATGATATTTTTCCATCTGATTTTGGGATAAAATTATTATTTTTTTAATTTTAAAATTTTTGTAGAAATGGCGTCTTGCTATGTCACCCAGACTGGTCTCTAACTTCTGGCCTCAAGCAAGGATCCCACCTCAGCCTGAGAGTTCAGTGCTGAGATTGTAAGTGTAGAGCCACCATGGCTGGCCTATGGGATGAAATTAAAAGCCACCACCCAGATTTATTATATGTTTCTGATAATGACTCTGATAACCCAAGATTTCACCCACAAAACATAATCAATTACTGATTTTTAATTGATAGTGAAGAAGGAAAGAAATATCTAGAAACCTGCATATATGTACTTAGATATTTGTTTATTTTACTGGCATGTTTTATCTCTAAATATTTTCATATAAACATGATTAAGATGATTTAAAAAGTCAGTCCTTCACAACCTGGGACTACTAATAGCCATAATTAGAAACAACACAAAGTGTCAGAAGCCAGAAAAAAATTTTAGTAATGTCCTGTATTTATATAAGACATTATGTACTTTAAGGCATTTTCATAAACATTTTGCTATTTTTATTGATATATTATTTCAGAATTATATGATTCCTTTGTACCTAATACACAGTACACAAATTATTTATTGTTTCATTCATTAACAAATAATTATTGAGTAGCCAATCATTTTCCTAAGCCTGTTAGTTCAATAAACTCAACAAAGCCCTTGCTGTCACGGAATTTACACTGTAATGGCAAAAGATACAAAATACGTACATAAATGCTGTCTATGTTAGATGGTGATGAGGAATATAAAATAGTGATGTGAGGATAGGCAGTGGATAGTACGAGTGCCATGGTATATGGGATGGTTAAGAAAGGCTTGGCTCTGGAAGAAATCTGGGGCAAGAGTGTTTCAGCTTGAGGGCAAAAAAATGCCAAATATAACTGGTGCAATCAAAGAGCATTAAGGATCCAGTGTGGCTGAAGCTGGGTAAGCAAGAAGAAGAAGGAGGGGCAGGAGCTGGGGTCTAGATAACAGGATGCATTTAAGGCCATAATTAAGAACTTTATTAAAAAAAACCCCTCAAAATCATGACTTTAGTTGATCTAATTAGTTAACCCAATTTTTTTCATGTAACATGAATACACAATATAGACTAAATCAGAATACTAATATGTCTTTAAAATATTCCTGGGAAAAATTAAATTTCATAATAACGTGGTTTATAAATGACATATGTACATAAATAACACATGCATAAATTCACATGGTTTTCAATGATCCTAAAAGTGTTGACATTTGTTTATCTTTTTAAATTGAGTCTTGAAGTCTCTAAATACCTATAACTTGAGGTTGATTACTCAGAGAGAGTGCTAACCTGTTGTGTGGGCAGTGTGGGCAGAGATGCCTACACAGTGTGATTCAGCTCAGTCAAGCCCAATTCTGGCCACTCCCACACATTATGATTAAAAAAACATTTCTCCCCTAGCCCTGCCACAGGGCCAGAAAATACATTATTCATCCCTTTGAGTTAAGGCACTGGAGGTTACTGATAATTATCTAAATACCCTTTGAGAGGAGAGGCAAATTAATTCATTGTCTATTAAAAAAACTTCTCGAATCCAATTATGGGGGCAGTCTCCCAGTAAGACAATGGGAATGAAACAGAGGTAAGGTTTCATGAGACTGTGAATGTCGGAATTTGTGAACATGGCATTTCCATGGAAATTGTACTCAAAAGGGATACTTGGGCAGCTGAGAATCAGAACAAGGGCACTGGGAGTAATGAGGAAGGTGGTTAACTTATATCCCTAGTTATATATTAAAGGTTAACTCTTCTCTGAGAAAAACAGCTATAGTCTGGGAAAAGCCTTAAGATCCTGGAAGCAGAAGACCTGGGTCTTTGGGTAAGTGATTTTACATTTTGTGAGGCTGAAGAATCAAATAGAACTATGTCTATGAAAACACTTTCCTAAATGAGAAGCAGAAGTATGTTGCAGTGCTTGGCTTATAGTAGGTAGGCAAATTGTAAATATGAGTCACGTTAATATATAGGATTCACATAGTTAGAATTATGGCATTTGAATGCAGCAACTTTGGCTCAATCTCATGAAATCAGTAATGGAAAAATACTTTTAAATATTTTATACCAGTTATATATGCAAAACCATCCCTGAAAATTATTCTCATTCTAAGCCTCACTCCATTCATGATCTTTGCCATTTTCACATCAGTATATCCATCGACATTTTAAAACACTAAACAATTACTTAATGATGCATTCAATATCCCTTCTGACCTTCAACACGTGCCCAAGCCTCAGCCCAGGCAATATTGCTGCTTCTCTAAAAATTTTTAGAGAAAGAACAGTTATTTCAAAACATGATTTCAAGTCTGTAAACTTACTTCTTTTACAGAGAGTTGATAAAAGTGAATGAAGAGAAAAAGACTCAGAGAAGTTAAATCTAAATTTGGCCTCTAAAAAGAAGGTGAAAAACATACTTTGTCACCTCCTTTTCCCAGTCCCAATGTCAGGGATACCACAGATGCAAAGAGGAAAACTGCGGGGTCTTATACCTTATACAGACAGTTTGAAGCATCTGTAGACACAGAAGCTGTTTGGGTGTTGGTCTTTGGAGAAATTGACAACCAAGGAGGCCCCTTTGCAAATGAGAGGCAGAAACCAGCAGTGCCAATTGGCACTGGCCAGTGATGAAGGGACAGCGACAGGGTAGAGATCAAGCCTTGCCAGTAGTAAAAATATAAAAAGAGATTCAAGCAGACCCATCAGTTCTTGACTGTCCCTCTTCTTCGAAGTCTTCTCCATCCACACCTGAGGGCTAGATGACAATCACTGTGGAAGGAGCTCCTGGTAAAGACCCAAGCCTGGAATAATTCCCAGACAGGCACGAATCTAGGGAGGTGCCTGACTCTATTGCGATTCTTGTGGTTCTGCCTCTACCTTGTGTCTCAGGCACACACCCATCCATAAGAGAATCTGGATAGGACAAGTGTTAAAGGTAGAATGGAGAAATAAAATGTTCTATGCAACATTTTTGTATAGAAAGTGAATAGTGCCAAAAATTAATAGGTTGGAAGATGAAGTTTTAGTAAATTTCCTAGCTGGTATCAAAAGCAATAAGGAAATGGAAAATATAAGTAAAAAATAAGAGATTTCAAAAATAAAAGTAGAATTTTCAGCATTTGTGGGAGTCCCTGTGGGAGAAAAAAAACTGAGAGATAAAAATATTTGCATAAGTAATGACTTAGGCTGTCTCAAAAATAAAGATAAATTAAATATCTCAGACTGAAATGGCACAGAGAACTCCAAACTAAAAGATGGGGAAAAAAAATCCACTAAAAACTTCTAGAGAGGAAGAACAGCTCATCTACAGATGAAGAATAATCAGAATGACATTGGATTTGTCATTAGTATGTTTGAATGAGGAAAATAATGGAATATGTTTAACGTTTTGAAGAAAAGGCATTTCAAATCAATATTGGCTATGTAGCTCACCTATCATTTAAATATGAAAATGAAATTTCAAATATTCTTAACTGTAAGTCCTCAAAGAGTTTATCATACAAAGTTTATAATATTCTTGGAGGAAGTACTCACACACACACACACCAGAAAATGAATTCAGGAATACTGCATATGACATTAAAAGTAACATTGAGTAAATGTTACTAAAAATGTAAGGATTAAATATATCTACCTATCTATTGATTGATATTCTGTATGTCCATCTATTTGTCTATTCATTTATCTATCATCTGTCTACATAACTACTTTTTTTAATGAAAGAGCTAGACTTACAGATTATAACAATATGATGAGGGGGTGGGGTGTTGGAAGCTTTGGAGGAAACTAGAGGAAATTTTAAAATGTGCTAAGTCATCTCTTTGTCCTGGAGGAAGATATGGATATTGTCAGGCTGAAGAAATTTATAGGAACAAAAAATACATATAAGCCTAAGTAGTATTAGGAAGTTAAGAGTAATCACTAGATAAATAAAATTATGTGTAACTTTCAAATCAGAAGGAGATTATATATCTAATAGAAGGCATAAAAGAAAATAAAATAACTAAAGAGAGTAACAGAAATTACAAGATGACAAAAATAAGTCTTGATAGAATAATAATCAACATGGAAAATTCTTTAGAAAACAATTAAAAGTCTGAAACTCACTTGAAAGAAACAAATAACTATAGTTTGAATATAAAGTACAGCAAAAAGATATTCCAGGAAAATATAAATTAAAAGGAAGCTGGATTAGCAATTTTAATAACTGATAAATGAGTTTTTGATGACTTTAAAAACTTCATAAGAGACAAATGGAAATATTATATTCTGGTAAAAGAAACGATGAATGAAGAATATATGAACTAGAATAAGTATATAAATTTATGTATTTTTAAACCTAATCATAGAAATAAATCACGTTTTAGGCCTCAAAGGAAACTTTATAAATTCAGACAAAAAATATAAAAAACTATCTTCTTTGAACATAATACACTGAAATGAAATTGATAAAAAGAAAACTGCTTAAAGTCTAATACATCTGAAACCTAAAAAGTATACTACTAAATATTCTGTGAAAGAGGACCTTACATGGCAAATTAGAAAACACGTAGAACTGCATGACAATGAAAACACTATATGTGAAAGACACTTAAAACTCCACTTGGAGAAAGATTTATGGTTTTAACTACATTAATCATACAGCAAGAAAGAGTAGAAAGAAAAAAAAATTGAGAGAAGCATTCAAGAAATTATTGTTAATAAAACACTGACAGAAAGACAGAGTAAACCCACATAAAAAAGAAGGTAAGGAAGAGCTCAATGAACAGGAAACAATAAAAAAAAAAAAAAAAAAAAGGAGAAGTTTAACCATTTACTGCCTGGTTCTTAGAAAATAAATGAACTGTTTAATAGGAAATGAAGTTGAGAAAATTGACTCATTTTATGGAGAAAATAGTTTGACCACTATTGAATTCCAAGTGAATTAAAAACTTAATTTGAAAGAGATAATTCTAAACTAACAAAAAAAAATGTAGTGGACAATAACAATGCAAATTTATGATGAATTTGCATTAAAATTAAAGATTTCAGTTTAAGAAATGACATCTTATCCAAAAAAGTCTAAAAATGGATTATTCCTTGAAACGGTCACTTTTAAATTCTAAAATTTAATTTTCAAGGAAATATACAATGCACATACACATGCATACACATACGACACCCAGGAATGTCTATTGAAAAATGGGCAAAATAGGTAACTCACAGAAAGACAAACATGAATAATAAGTATACAAAGCCATTCTTATAACCTTATCAGAAAAGCACAAATCAAAATGACAATGAAGTGGCCCTTTATTGTTAAACTTAACAAGTCATATTATGACCAAGCATGGCGAAGTTTTTAGAGCCTGCATTTATGGTAGGAGTATAAATGATTACAGCTATTACATAGGACAATCATGCCCTACCTAGCAAAAGCACATATGTACGTACAATGCAATCACTCCCAGTTATAGAACCCTAAGAAAATCTCACACAAGTACGTCATGAAGGACAAGTATAAAGATTTTCATTGTAATATTAATTTTGGTGTCAGAGAAATGGACACAACCTAGGGTTGCATTTCTAGGCCAATGGAAAAGTAAAATATGCATTACTATAAAGCAGTAGTAGTAGTAAATAGGATATCATACCACGACATCAGTGGATCTTAAAAATATTAGTCAGAAGAAAAATGCAAGAATGAGATATATAACACAGTTTAAAACAAATACACACAAGATAATGTCATGTGTTTTCTATGTATACAATATTTTTCAGGTCCAATTTAAATATTTGAGAACAATTGTCTATGTGAAAAACAGATATGGGGATTTAGAAGGTGATAAATATGCAAAATAAAATTAAATAAAATAAAAAGAGCTATGAATTGTTGAGAATGATTAACTTAATTCTTTTCATTGGAAGACCAAAAAACAGATAATATATATTTTCAAAATTATTACCAAAAATCATTTTTTTCCCAGGAAAAATAAACTGACAAAATATGAAGTGGTAGAATTAGGAAGAAAACATTTACTTGTTTGAGTGTCTATAGGTATATAAATTAAAATTAATCTCAGCATTGAATAACTTTGTCAAGAGAGAAGAACAACAAAAATAACAAAAGTCAAAAAAACTGACTTAAAATATCATATACCTTTAAAAATACCATATAACTGACCAAAGTATATACATTTCATTTTTGAACAATATCAATTTGATTAACAGATGGTAACAGTGATCATGTTGATACTGCAAAGAAATCACACAGAAGATAAATGGACTTTTATATTTGTGACTGAATAAACCTACACAAAATACATTTCTTTAGCACACTTCCCAGCATATTTACATATACAAACCATTAAAAAAAAAAACAAACCCTCAACACTAAAAGAAAAACCTTGTTGCTAGTTGAGGAAGAGAATTATTTTGAGGAATGGAATAGTTTAATTATGGAGCTTCTGTCTTTACATTTACTAAATTAAAGGGTTAATATTCAAAATGTGTAAGGAACTCCTACACTCAATAGCAAAAGAAATAAATAAACCAACTAAAAAGTGGGCAAAAGAACTGAATAGACATGTCTCCAAAGAAGACACACAAATGGCCAACAGATATATGACAAAGTACTCAAAATCACTAATCAGGGAAATGCAAATCAAAAACACAATGAGATATCACCTCACACCTAATATGATGCTTATTACTAAAAAAATAAGTTCTGGCAAGGGTGTGACGAAAAGGGAACCATTATGCGCTATTGGTCAGAATGTAAATTGCTGCAGCTATTATGGAAAACAGTATGTGGTTTCCTCAAACAAAATAACAATAACTAAAATATCATTGAGCAATACCACCAGGGAGAATGATGTTGGTCCCAAGTCATTCAGAGGGTGCCCAAGCTGGTGCAATGTCCCTCTGCCTTGGGGTATGCCCTGCTATGCGGGAGCCACCGGGAAAGCAGCACCATGGAGGGCCAGTGGGCAGGGAGTTAGCACCCCTCGGTCTGCTGCAGGACCCCAAAGGGAAAGGTCTGAGCCCTGTTTCCCGTGGAAGCCTCCATGTGGTGGCCCAATTGTCTCTCTCAGTGTTTGTGGGTAGGGAAGGGGAAGGGGAAAAAAAAGAGTCTAAGTGTAGGAAAGTCCACACTCTGGTTGTCTCTGACCCTTTCTCTGGGAGGCAGTCTGCCCAGAATAACCAGGCTCTGGAGTCACACAGATCACCCAGGACCCACTGGACCCCTGTGACTTCTGCAGCGTATGCTAGAGTTGGGAAATGTTTGTGTAGGGATGAGCAAGATGGAACCTGAGGTGTTGAGGCCCCCTGGGGAGGACAAAGGTGCCCAGTCGGTAGAGAAGCAATACGGTGCCTGCCATCTGGCTCAGGTCTGTGGGGCGGGAGGTGCCCCGTAGGAGCTGAGAGCCTGGTGCCCTGTCTGCAAGAAGTTCCCAGCTCACTAGTGGCAACAGTCTGTGTGCTTGTGTTGGCAGAGGTCTTTCCAGCAGCTTGGGAGCCCACAAACAGTCCCAGATGGGAAGGAGGGGGAAGTTAACTGTTCCACCTACCCTTCTCTCTGATTTCTAAGCCTCTCGGGGCTTAATCTCTGCCAATGCTTTTCTCCTTCTAGTTCTGCTCTACCACCTCTTCCTGTGGAATCTCCTGTAGGTGCATGCACCCTTCCTTCAGACCCTTATTCAATCTATGCTTGTCTGTCTGTCTGTTTTTTCTCTTTCATCTAAAACTTCTCCTTCTTACAGAGATGCTCTGGCTGGTAGTGTCTCTGGTCCATCATCTTGCTCCCTCATCAATAAAGTGTTTTTTTAAAAAGTAATAATAAAACATGCACCCACTCTCTTTTATCTAGAATGCCACTGGAGCAGTTGAATTATAAATACTAATATGAATAAACTTTGGGCTTACGTAATACCACGTAGAGTTTCTGCATTAACTATCAGTGATCAAAAGGGGTATAATTTTTAAGCATACATTTTTCAAAGAGCCATTTTAGTTTTTAATTTGAGGTTTATTCTCAGGTTGTAGTATCTTTATTCTGAAACAGAACAAAACATGAAGGAACCAGATGCCTTAGATTAAGTGTTATTTTGTTTCGAAAAGCAATACTCACTAAAGAATCAGATCTCCTATTTTCCTGGCATCAGGGGGAATAAATGGCTGGTATAAAACTGAGCCAGATGCAAAAATCTCTTCTATATTCAAGGAGAGCTAAATACAAAGTTCAAGTATGTTGTTTTTATAAAGGTAAAATTTAAAGACCTTTATCTTCTGAAATTTCAATTTTAGAAAATTCTTTCTTATGTAAACCTATTGCTGTTTACAACAATAGCTAGAACTTAAAATTGTGAAGTAATTTGAATGTAATATGGAATATATACTGTGAATATTATATTTTCAATCTCTGATATATCATATTAAAAGCTAGAAAAAATCCAAAAACAACTATGCCCAAACATCTATTATATTTTATTTTGATTTTAAATAAGCAGCACATTTTATTTATGTAAGTTTGAATAGAATGAATAAACTTTGAAACATTGATGTCCAAGGATAAGGGAGATGAATGATGATTTTCTGCAAATTTTGCTTAGTACAGTAAAAATATTTATCGATTGATTACAATTTTACAGGTACCCTTCTAAGTGCTTTGGATGAATCAGTGAACAAAATAGATGAAGACTGTTTTCTACATTAAACTGATGCTCTAGATTACTTATTTTATAACTCTAAGGATCAAATAAAAAAATTCTCAAATTGGCTCTGTTAAAATTTCCACAACTCCTTTATCTTTTAAACATTCAGTTTTGTATCACAATCAACTGACAAAACAATTAAAATAACACTAATGTTCTAACCTATTCAGGCAAATGTATAACACACAGATAAAATGAACTATTATATTTAAAGATCATATTCTAGGTCCTTTTTCACATTAAGGAGATTGATATTTCTGGAGCCTAACTGAATAAAAAGTCAGAGTTTTCTGTAGTACCTTGAATAAAAGTCAGAGTTTTCTTATTTTATAATTTAGTGATGAGATTTTTAGATCCAAATTATTCTTGTTTTGCTTCTTTTCCCTTAAATATTTTTCTGGTTTGGAGACTATGAAAAATGTGTAGAAATAGCAGTAAAGGAAATTGTCCCAAATTTATGTTGAACATGTAATACAGAAGAAAATTTGTTTTATTTGTTTTATAATTCTGTGGAGAACAGCAAATTTGTCAAATTTTTCTTAAAGGGTATGTACTTTCATAAATAAATTAATAATCTAGCAATTGGGTTGATTTAAAATTCAAAGGATTTGAGGGCCATTCAATTCTGTAAATAAAAACGTAATAAATCACATTTTTTGAGGTGAATGCAAATAATTTTATTTCTATGACAATCCAAATTGCATTGGAAAGCTTCGCTTACATTGTATGGCATATGTGAAGCTTCATTAAAAAAAAATAAGTGATCCTGACTACTGGAATAATATGGTATAAAGGCAGGTAAAGTACTAATTTTCTAAAATATTGTTTATCTCAAGTGATACAGATTTTTTAATGACTTAGAATGGCAAATTTGTGAGCCTTACATGAGCTCCATTTTCACAAACAGAGTATGAAGGATATTGTTTTATGTGGCTGGTAAGGTGAGGTAATTGGGCATCAAATATTCCTGTTGAAAAATTTAATTAGCCACAGTGGGTTATTGATGTATAGGGTGAAATGCCTGACCTTTGGACTCTGCCATGACCCTCTTCTATTTGGCCATAATATTCACATGCATTTCTCTCTGTTTTGCTCTTCCCGGCCCTCGTCCCCCCAACACACACACTCCTTTCTCTTTCTCATGCCCAGGTATACTGTTAAGGCTATTATTAATATAGCAAAAAGTTTACTTTAGGTAATTACAGATAAGTCATATTATTTTGCCACATTTTTCAATGTATAACTATTATAAGTGGATAGCTGTTTTCTACAAACAGAATAATGCTGAGATTATTTGCTTGAACTTTCCAGAAGATAAGTTGAAAATAAGAGATTGTGAATGTTTTGGCAAGGCTTTGTTGGTTTTTGATTTGATCTGAGTTTATTTCATCCTGACTCTCCAACATGTTATTTTCTTTCAAAGGCTGCCAGACCAGAAGAAAAAAAAAAAAACAACAAACCTTTATGTTTTTCAAAACCTTTCTGAATCAATGTTATTCTAAGGAATATATTTCATTCTTGGTGGCAGTAACTAATAAATGATAATTATTATTGTTATTTCATTATTGTTTTTGCTATTCCTCATGTTATAAACTCCAGCATGACATTTCATTTTCACAGAAAGGATATTCCCCAAATGCCCATTTTCTAGCTGGATTATCAATATATTAATTCTTTCAAAAAGATTTTGAAATTATTTTCTAAGGTACACAGATTAATGCTTTTTGTGATACTCCTTCAAGATAATCAGTTTATAATTGCTCTGTTTTCTAATTATAATATTTTGCTTGAGAATTCAGGGCTTGGTAATTCAAAGATGAAAAACATGATAACTAGAATCATTATCACTGCTAATTTGAAAAGGATTCAGCCATCAAATCCTTATCTATATTCCATAACTAAGAGTTTCTGCTTGTAGGTGCTACAATCTAGTATAAAAAAAGTACGGACAAATATGTGAAATAAGCACCATGTACATCAGTTTCATAAATTATAACTTAATCAATTTGTTGCTCATTTAGTTCGAAATTACCTTCTCTTGGCATAAAAAGTTAATTTTCTACCTTTTCAGAAAGAGAAAAAAAGATGATGAGAAAATTGAGTAACCAGCATTCTACAGTGATATTTACCATTTTTTAGAAAGACACCTTTTGCACACTCTGGAAGCATCTCCAAATATAAAAACATTGACAGTCTATTCATAATCTTGACTTTTTTTTTGGAAAAATAGTATAATATTTGATAACTGAAAGTTATACTGAGTTGAATGACATAAATTTGAAACTTTGTACTTTATCTTACAATTCAGATTTTCTCTTCTTCAGGTGTATTTTCTCTACAGTTGGTAGTAGTTAGGCAAATGACAGTGATTCAGATCATTATTATGAGAAATGAATGAAGTTATACACTCCTGAGATTGTTATTCATTTAGAAAAATTAGAAGATCCACACACCTCTCCTCATTTATTGTGGAATATCTTGCAAGAAAAGACTGTTTTAAGAAGCAACAATAAAAATAAAGTACATTACAGTCCTGGGATGTATACTAGAAACAGACTTAGAGGCATTCAGAAAAGTATAATCAAATGAGTTAGTTTCTGAATGGATCTGGTAAGCAATGAGAGAAGAAAATCTGGGAATAAGGGAAAAACAGCCCCTCAGACAATATATCCTAGGGAATGACATTGGCAGAGGTTGTTGGAAGTGACTCTTCTCTGCAGTGCTACTGGAGGCCTCCCTCATTTCTAATGCAGAGTTTTCCAGTGTTTACTTCATAGGAGCAGTTCTTATTTCTTTGAAATTATGATATTGACACTGAATAATGAAAAACCCTAAGTACTATGCAGTAAACTAACTGGAGTTTACTAACCATGCTAGTCATTGATATGAATAGAGAATTGGGGCAAGTTGTTGATGAAGATGAGGATCCGGAGGCAGAAAACTGCTGATAGACACATAAGGAAAAGCTTGTGTATTAATTTTCTATGGTTGTAATAAATTTTCACAAACTTAGTGGCTATAAACAACACACATTTATTACATCCCTGTTCTGTAGGTTAGAAGCCAAAGTGGGTCTTGCTGGGCTACAGTCAAGGTATCAGCAGGGTTGGGTCTCCTCTAGGGGTTCTAGGAGAAAATCTTCCTCGTATTTTCCAGTGTCTAGAGTCCATCTGCATTCTTTGGCTCAAAGTCTCTTCCTCCATCCTCAAATCAAGCAGTGCAGCATCTTCAAATGTCTCTGACCCTAAACCCTCTCCTGCCTCCTTCTTTCACTTTCATGGATTTTTATAATTACGTTGGATCCACTTGGACCATCCAAAATAAACTCTATTTTAAGGTCAGCGATTAACAAATTAATTCCATTTGCAAACTTAATTCTCCTGTGCCTTGTAACATAACATATTCACAGATTCCTGGCATTATCATACAGACATCAATGAGGGCAGGGACATTATTCTATCATAGTTTGGAAATTAATGGTGGGATGGGATCAACCACTGTATCTTACTTCACTTTGGGGAAGGAAAGCATTTGCAAAATTGAGAAGGCATTTTGGAGAATATTATGAGGTAGACTGCATAGGGACAATGACAGAGCCAAGAAACCAGTAGAGACAAAGCTGAGGAAGCAAATAATTAGGGACCGAATGAGGATTGTGTTTTAAAGCCAGGGACAAAGGTAGAAATGTATACACAGTATTAGGTAAAAATACAAGTTGCCAAGTAAATTTATTGAAATGACATTAATCACAAACTGAATGTTAATTAATAGAACTTTTCAAATTAGAGTTTTGGGTATGAAAAACTTTCTCCCCACCTAATTTGTAGTTATATTATTTTAGATGCTGTCAATACCTCATTTTATGATGCCATCATCCTTATTAGAGATTCTTACCTAGGTCATATGTATCTAACTAGCATTTTAATCCAGGACCTGAAAATTCAGCACTGAAGTTTCTACAGGGAAAGACTGGGTAGCCAATGCTTAAAACAAAAATCTATAACATTATTCTTTAGCATTGCTCTTGCCTTGTCCTCCATAATTCTTGAAAGCAGTTGACACAGAAGCTCTAGTTTTTTTTGAGTGAGTTTCGGATGGAGGGAAAAGCCCTAGTTTCCATTTTAGAGCTCGATTTCTGAGAATGATTAAGGTTTCAAGTGAATATCACAACTCATGAAAAAACTGCTGGCTGGAAAACAGGATCTGGAAATAGCAATGGCAGTAAAAGTAGATATGCTCTGGAGATTGCACGTCATTAAATTAGTCGACATCTTAATTACATTTCCTTTCTCTGTCCAAGAGCCTACTAGGATATATCTTGTGACTGTCTTCATTGTTTCCTAATGATCAAAACTGTCAAAATAGATATTTTTCTGTGCTATATTTTCTGGAGAGAGTGTGTGTGTGGTAATGGGAGAAATGAGTGTAATGTTTCCTGAAATGTGAAATATCCAAAAGCACTAGATTATTTTTTCAAATTAAAAACATTATACATTATATTTGTACATATTTACAGGGTACATGTGAAATTTTGTTACAGGCATAGAACGTGTAATGATCAAGTGAAGGTATTTAGGGTACCTACCACCTGCTTGGTTCTTTTTCACAGTGTCTATCTCGTTGGTAAATTTCTCATTCATATCCTGAATTGTTTTTCTGATTTCTTTGTATTGTTTTTTGGAATTCTTATGTATCTCAATGAGCTTATTTAGAATCAATGATTTGAATTTTTTTTCTGGAACTTTGTGAATTTTTTTTTTAATTGGGATCTGTGGCTGATAAATTATTGTTTTTCTTTGGAGGTATCATATTTCCCCGCTTTTTCATGTTTTCTATGTCTTACACTGATATCTGTACATCTGGTGCAACAGTACCTTCTTCCAATTGTTTGAATTTGCTTTTGTAGGGAGGACATTTTCCTGAAGATATACCTATGGTGTTGGTTGGGTAGAACACTTTGGCTTTCATTCTGGATATGTGCAGTAGCCTAGTCTCTGTATGATCTCTTTGGCTATAAATAGGGTCAGTGATGGCTGTCATTTCCTTTCCTGCTGTTGCTTGTGGAGGCTGCGTTGAAGTTTTCCTGGGGAATGGGACACAAGGTAGGCCAGTCTTCAGGCCCCAGTGGTGACAGTGGCAAGCTGAGCATGCCTGTCCTTGGGCCCCAGTGTGGTATACACTAGCACTGGTGTTAGTGGGTGCAGGCAGGCCAATTCTTGGGCCTCCAGGTGGCTACTTGGAGTGCCAGGAATGCCTGTGGTTGGCCAGGTTGGTGGGTGGTTCTCTAGCCCCTAGGCAGTGGGTGTGGCATGGGCAATGGCAGCGGCAGTGGTGAGACAACCCTCTGAGACCCAAGTGGTCTGTGTCGGTGCTGGCAGTGACTGATATAGGTTGTGCAGGCCAGTCCCCAGACCTGCATGTGGTGCATGCAGGTAGGTTGTGGTGGTAGTAGCAAGTTGAGTGGGCCTGACCTCAGACCCCAGGGGGAGTGCTCAGATATTATTGGTGGTAGACTAGCTTGGGCAATCTTCAGGACCTTACACAGTAGACTATGGTGGAGGGGGTAGACCCAGGCCATGTGGTACCCTCAGGCCCCCTGATGGTACATGTCAAGGATGCCTGTGGTAGGCAGGGGCAGGGCAATCCAAAGTGACCAGCAGAATGCTCAGATGGGGGTGGCAGAGGCTGCACTGTGGCTCTGCTAGTGGGGTTGGGTTTGTTTATCCTGGGAGTAGCTGTAGGCAGGCAGCTGGGGGGTGGGGGCATGAGCTTTATTTGCACCTTGGTCTACAGCAGTCTGCAATGGTAGTGGTTGCAGGCAGTGGAATTTGTTCTCGGGGTTCACGAACATGTTTGGCTGGCCTCTGCTGGAAGGAGTAGGGTTGCTGCCCCTGGCTCCTACCTCATCCCCAGTGGCAGAGCAGGACACAGTCCAGCATGGGCTAAGCTCTCAAAATGACACTGTTCTTCAGCTGCTTAAGACTGAGGTTTGTGGGACCCAGAGTGAGCTCTCTTTCTGGAGCAATGCCTTTGCCCAGTTTCTGAGGATCTCCCTGTATTAGTCTCAGGTTCTGCAAGGATCAAGAGCTCTCCCATAGCTAGGATTGTAGGAGTCTGAGGTGGGAATGTGGACAACTGGAAGTCTCTCACTTACCCATTCCCCACATTAGGGAACCTCTCCATACTCCCAGCCAAATCCCTGTGGAACAGGCTGCCTCATTTCCCACTCCTTCCTTGCTTTAGATGTTTCCTGTCATTTCTATGTTGAATTCCAATGTTACCTCTTAAATGACCTATTCAAAGGGTGATTATCTACTTGCTATTTTGGTTCCTCTCCATGGAAGAGGCAAGCACCAGATGCATCTAGTCAGACATCTTGAAGTTCCTCCTTCCAAAAGCACCATGTCCTTATATACAAGTATTTGGCACTGAAATCCCAAACTGAAAGAATTCAAAGTGCTTATTGTGATAATCTCTTTTAAGCTCCTAGAACAGTGTATGCTCTTGATTCTTCAGTATTCTTAAGCAAGGGAATAGCATGTGAGCTGTTATGTCTTTATTTGTGTATCACTTCATCTTTCCTCTTTATCATTGCTTTGAGGACACAAAGTGTTCAACATGCAAGCTCCTCAGCTCCTTGACCTCACTGCCAATGAGTTTCTTTTTCACTCCACTACCCCATTCATTCTGATACAGTACCTTGCTGCCATCTGTAACAATCCCATTTTCAACCAGTAATTAAAACATATCACATTCCGATCTCAAAGTTCTCCCATTCCAGCTAATTTTATATATGACCTCATTGGCTTCTTAAGTCCACTGACCACCTTTCCTTTTTTCCTTCTTCCCTGATTTCAAATATCTTTATATTAAGTTAGAGTCTACTATTCTTATACACTCTGGACAATACTCTCAATTACCCAACCCCTTTTGTTATTTTGTCACCTCTATCCAGCAAAACCTCAACGGTGAATAAGTCCAACTTTTTGTTCTCTCAGTGACATTGTGTTGAGAAAATTCTCACAAAGTGATCACCAAAATAAAATAGGTCTGAATGTTTAACAACTCTACTACAAAATATATGCAAATAATGTACAAATTTATACTTACAGTCTTGAAATTTCTAGACTCAAGAACTTTATCCCAACTAGGGTTCCAGTATCCTTATGTGGATGTCTCAAAGGCACCTACAAGTTGACATTTCTGAACTCAGTACTGTACCCCCCTCCAAAATTGGTTCTCTTCCAATGTTTCCAGCATAAACATCTAAGCCAGAAATTTAGAAATTATTTGAGACATTGCATTTTTCTTTCCAATATGAACTCCAATATGGAGTTCAGCACTATGATTGATTTTATCTTCTAAATATTTTTCAAGTCAATCTTCTCTCCATCTCCACTACTATTGCCCTAGTCCATATTGTATCATTCTCTGCCTGCTGCAATCATTCCCAGCCATTCTCCTCATATCCAATATTGCACCATTAACTGTCTTCCTCACACTGCAGCTACAACTCTTTATGAACTGTAGGTTTAGATATGTCACCTCTTGCTTCAAAACATACAAATGTGCCATTACTCATAGGACCAAAATATTTGACAGGGCTTACAAATAAGGCCTTGACTGATCCTACTTACCTTTGCAGCAGCATTTTCTCCTTGCTTCCTGCTGCTTTCAGTCCTGTAGACTTACCTTTCAATGAATCTATACTACTTTTTACCGGAATACCTCCTTCTTGTTTTATTTTCCCCACCGCTTACTGTCTAACTTTCTTCCTTATATTTCAATTCAGCTTTTTACTTTGTCAGGGTAACTTCCCTGGCATACACAAAAGAGTAAATGCCCAATGTAGCATCTTAATAGTGCCACCCAATTTTTGACACAGCACTTATGACAGTTTTAATTTTATAACCTTGGATGATTCTCAGATTAATTTGTCACTTATTACATGGTAAGCTCACTAATGACAAAAAATACAATGGCAATGAGTGAAACTCTTCTAATACTAGTAGTTTAGCCTATCAATGTCACTTTTGGTCTCATCTGGAAATATGCAAGTACCAGCCTGAATTTAGAGAGTGTGGCTAGTAAGTGGTAAAAAGATGCCTTTGGGTATTGCTACATGACCAAATATCAAATCTGCCTTGTGGCTTGTTCAATAAGAGAGTTTGGTTACATTATTTATCTTTTAGTCATCACTGTTTTTAAACACTGCACTATATTAAAAACAACAACAACAACAACAACACACACACATACAAAATAAAGAACACTTCTTTTCTATTTTCTTTCTCATTGATTAACCACTCATTCTAATAACTGGACCTTTTTTACAATCAACTCTAATACTATTATGACTAGATTGAATTTTTACTTGACCACCCATGACTGCCAGCTGCCAATCTGCTTGCCTTGACTACTACCCATTGCATAGGTCTTAGCTCTTTGCTAATTATTTGTTCCTTTTGTTTAAATAGACTCCCTGAATTTCGAGCGCTGATTGAACATTTAAGTTAGAATTATAACTATCACCATTGTATCATTTAGGGTTTCCATCTCATCTGTTGCTTTCTCCACATGGAATTTTCTAGTTTTGAACTTATTTTCAAGTGTTCTTTGTTCTTACACGTTCACCATTCAAATGTCTAACTTTTGCTTTTCCTGTGTGTGTGTATTCAGAACTACATTTTGACTCTGCATAATCCTATATCTCAGTCAGTATACTCAACCCTTATTCTATGTGGCTCATCCTGTGGATGTCCAAGAATAGATGGTGCCAAATATAAGGCTTTAGTCATTTTTCTTCATGTTTAGGAGTCATACTATGTACATTTTTTGTAATGCTAAAAATTCACAAACCTCTCTTCACTTAAAATATTTCATTTGATCCTCTCAATAACATTTAGAGGGTGATAGCATTTATTATTATCCCATTATATGAACAAGAAAATTAAGTTTAAAAAAGTTACCAGAATCAACCAAAATCATATAGTTATTAACTGATAAAACTGAAGCTGAATTTTTATTTGCTGATTTGAGATCCAATCTTCTTTCAATAACAACCTTTATTTTCTGGTAACTCTTTTTAATTACACAAAAAAGATCACTGCATTAGAGGGGGATTACAAAAAATACACCCAAATCCATATTTTGCTACTTGGAAGTCATTTTGAGGATGACCAGCATGCAGTGGGCCATTAAAGAAAATGAAAGGAAAATGAATGTGCACATAAAAAGGTCAGTACAAAACCACAAAGGAAAACTGACCTAAGCATGGTCAAACGTAGTCCTAAAATATTGCACATCAAAGTAATGGACTGTAGTCTCTCAGGAATTACATGGAAAATCAGAGAGCAGCAGACTACACAGCTATGTATTATTTGAAACTATTAAGGTAATGGTCTCTAGGTTTTCATACAATTTCTCACAACAGGGCTTATTTGCAGAGAAATTTAAAGCATGATTATATAAAGACACTCAGGCTTAGGAAAATTAGTTTATACATAAAATCAAGAGGTTATTAAGAGCAGCAGAGATAAGGACAGTCTTCTATGAAAACAAATGCATAATATAGCATCAAAAATAATATTATTTTAATTGCTATTGTAAATCACTAATTGATTACTAAGGAAGAAGTTTGGGGCTTGGGTTTTGTTTGTTGTTTCTGTGCACATGCATTTAAAGATGAAGGAAGTAGACAAGTTACTATTAACTTGATTCTGAGAATTAAAAATAATTTTTGCTATATTTGATATTTTTATATTTTATAAAATTATGCCATAAATATAAATAGACATATATATTTGAGTTCACATATTGAAATATGTAATCCTTCACTGCTTATTTGTCAATTTATTTCACCAAGATTTCACTGAGAGGTCTGGAAATGAGAATTTAAGACCCAGTTTCTGCTTTTAAAAAATATTAATAAACGATGTGGTTTTAGAAAGATATGCTGATAGCTATAGAAATGTTTCCATATCTGGTTACATTCCCAAATGAGTGGTATAGGGATCAGGAATGTTACCGAAATTCAGAAAAGGGAGAAATTAACCAAGACTTGGAATAGTCTACTAGTAAGATCTCAATTGCTTTGTTGAGTTTGAGGAAGTAGAGACCTCAAAATGAGATGAGAGAAGTGGATTCTGTATGGCACAGCTATATTTTGGCCAAACCACATAATGTAACAAAGCAAATCCAAGAAAATATTTAGAGATATACATAGCGTAGAAGAAAAATGAAAAAAAAAAAAGTTTTCTGGGACCAATATAAGAATGGCTGAATTCTTATGAATGTTATTCCAATACCTTACATAGAGAAATACATTCTTGAGTATAGGCTTACAATCAAACTGCAATGTAAATAAGGAAGTTATGCTAGAATATTCATTTGGCTAAGGGAAGGAGTATCTATGTTATATGGCCTTTGGGAGACAGGTACACATGTCATGTTGAGTAAAGCAGGTTAATGTTAAGAAGAGGAGAGGTTGAACATGTGGCTAATTGGAGAGTATATTAAAAGATCTTCCAATTCAAACTTTAAATGAACTATGCTAGCAGATGAAAATAAATCTGTGTGCCACAATGAGCTGAATCTAAAATCCTTTCTGGACTATGCATTTCTTGAAATTAGAGGATTGTGTTTTATGTATCTCAGGTTCCTCCACCTTGGTGCAATACTTGAAACATAGCATTGTGGGTTGAACGAATAAATATCACCTAATGACTGACCCCTCTTTTGAATATAGCAGTAAAGCTGTTCATTGTTTACAAAGCATTCTTGTCTTATGCTCATATGTACACGTCATTCCTAGATAATATGACAATTAACACTTAGAGAGGTTAAGTGACTTGCTCAAAGTCAACAAGTTGAGAAGAGACCAGGCTTCTTTTCAAATCTATAACCTCTGATTCTGTATCTAGTGAATACCTCATTGCCTAGCCCCTCTGATCTAAGAGGTTAGTCAAGTCTCGGGGATTTAGAAATCTGCCAAGATTGGAAGGGAGATTGTTTTAGGATAAAGCAACCTCTTTTGTGTCCCATTTATTTCAAGAAACATTTTAAGGACTGTAGGCACTATTTGTAGAAGAGCATTGCCTTTCTCCTTCAAATTTATGATCTATGTCCTCCAAGAATTCAGATCAATATGATGACCAAGTGATTCATCTCCCTATGTCTTAGTCACTTATAACTGTCACTTTGAGAAACACTTACCTCATTCTTCCTTTCTGATATATCCTGGACACTCTGTGGTACGAATACGGCTAAAATTATTTAAAATATCTTTAAATAGAATAGTACAAATATATGCAGAGTCAGTCCATTATATTTTCTAATAGGTTGTTTTTAAAATCTACAGAAAAATAACAATTTATAACAAGAGAACAAAGTGAACAAAGCCCTAGAAGCTAGAAGGATTTTTCTGAGACTAATTATGTGTTTTCTTTATGATTTTTGTGTAAAAGATCCTTTAAAAGTCACCCACTTTCAGAATTTATCAACTACAATTGAAGTTTTTAGGTGCTTTTTATTTGTCTCAGAAGGTGGGGAAGCAGAAATAGGCCAGAGTCAAATTCAATGGAGAATGGAAAAACTTTGTTTTGTTGTGTGGACTTGATCAATGGGTAGTAAATAAATGTTAAATAAAAAATATAATAATAAAAGCAATCATATGGAAATAAACTTAGGGAAATGTTTCTGATAAAGACAGATTGTACATTATAAATAAGACCACTGAAAAACACTATTTGAGAAGTTGACAAAGGCTTTAGGTAAATGGTATTTAACACCTAACATTTATTTGGAGTAATTTTCATTAATTTAGCATAAGATAACCCATATGACAATTACTATATGAACAGTCTTTAAACAATTTTTCTTATAGATCATGAAAAGTATTTATAAGTACTATCAAGAAATTATTTTTTTCTAATTAAGAGCAGTTAAAAAAATCTGAATCAACAACAATAACAGTAGACAGCGTTGTTTACTAGGGGTTACCTAATTTCTCAAGGCCAACACATCTAAGTTTTTCTTCAATACATTCACTTTAATATTCATAGTTAGTGTAACAGGATGCCTGGTATCTACATTGCACCATCCATGCTTTTAATCTTCTTTTCTTTAGGACCACTTCTTAGTTTGCAACATCAGGAAGTCTATTTTTAAAGATCAATATGAAACAACCAAGACACTGAGAACTGCTGATGAATTAAGTGGCATCACTTGAAATGTGCCACCAGAAACCATAAACTGTCTCCCTATTTGTAGACAGGAAAGTGTTTTGAAACCAGTCAAGGAGTTTTGGCATTATGTGCATTGATTGCAGCTGGGGAAGATGCCAGACTGAACATCTGCCCCAAAATAAAATGGAAAGGGCAATTGGTAAATGAAATGATACTAATACATCTCAATGATAAGATGATGATAGGGGATGTCTCCGAAGACCTCCAGAAAAGGTTGAAATGGACTCATTGTAATTAGAAATTTAAGGTGTAAATAGTAAAACTAGCTATCTAGGATTGCTACTAAGTTGCTGTGCCTTTAGAGAAGTAGATAAATAAATTATGTATGCTGGATTCTTAGTAGTAGGGAGATAAATTAGAGCAATAAAAGGAAGCAGCTGGGACCCAGTGGGAAGATAACTGGATTTATTGTTAGCAGCCTTGGACTAGAGTCCTGATGTAGTCAATTACCAAGAGCCTTGTGATCATGGTAAGCCATGCTGGTTCTCTTCTCTGGTTTCCTTCCCCTCACCATACTTTACCCCTAATAGTTAAGGTTTGGAAGGCATATTTCTGGCAAAAGACAGAAAGTACTCATAGCAGGTATAAAATATCTCAAAATATAAAGAACTTCATGTTCCTGATTAAATATTTATTAAAATTAAGAAACTTATTGAATACCTACTAGGTAACAGCAATGTAATATTCTGGAAGGATGCCACAAATGACTAATAAAAGGCAAAGCTATATTCTCAAGTAGCACAATGTCCAGTAGAGAGAAGAGACAATTAAACAGGTTATTATCAAACATCGTACAACTTTGGAGGAATATGCTTCATGCTGTGAGGATGCTCTGTGGCTACCTTGTGCTCCAGCACAGGCTTTGAAAATTGGAAGAAAAGGTGAGTGGCAGCAGGCAGGTGAGACGTGCTCTTTATTGTTGGGGAATACAGCAGTGAGAAAAGCATGGCTGAGAACATGACAAGCACTTATATATGGCTCTGAACAATGGTGGCAACATGCCATAGGAAAGCACAATCACATGGGCTCACACAGGAGATAACACCTTGGTTACATGAGTATGCTGACTCATGCCTCCCCAGAAGGCCACTAACAGGGGTGGGGGTATGGGGAGGCTGGGCAAAACACTGTTGCAGCCATCTTAGTTTGGCCTAAGAAACCAGTTTGGGTATACAAATGCAATTTCCCTTACTTTCCATCCCCTAGGTAATAGGTTTCACAGCTGACACACAGGCCCATAGGGAGTCCCCCTGGGCACAAAGGCCACAACAATGATACAGGGAACAACACAGTACTACCAGACCACAGCCAGTAGTTCCTAACACTAAAAGGGTCCAATGCCAGGGGAATGAGAGACATTCCCACCATTGCTGTAGTGGGTCTCCAGTTAACTGATGTATGGCCTGTACCTCATCATCAACTTCCTTCAATGCAAAGGAACTATCCTCCGGGCGATCAGGTATATATACACAACATTCAGTATGCATGACTGTGCATGTGCCTCCTTGAGCTGCAGTGAGGAGATCAAGAGCCATGTGGTTTTGCAAAACTACCTTTCTCATCTGGGTGACTTCACCCACCAGGAGGGTCAAGGCCTGCCTGGTTTGATTCAGGGCCTGGTTTGATTCAGTAGTATGTTCTACTAGGGCGTTTACTTT
This sequence comes from Indri indri, assembly GCA_004363605.1. Lineage (NCBI taxonomy): Eukaryota > Metazoa > Chordata > Mammalia > Primates > Indriidae > Indri > Indri indri. The sequence goes on along the minus strand of RJWJ010006927.1, from coordinate 3,894 downwards.
TATTTCTACATTAATGGGTCCACCCCCAGGGGAAAAGACAGCTGCCAGGTAGAATTACTATGGAGTCCATTTCACCTGGTGCCAGCGGGAGAACGCGGCATTCCAATTATGTGGTTTCTTGGTAAAGGTGGGGAGGACCTTTCCCAGGACATATGGCCATCCTCACGTGCACCTCAAGTGCACCTTCCCATCAAATGAGCAGGAAGATAAAGCCACCCATACCGGGTGGTGCCCTACTAGCCAACCTTGGGCTTTCATGTAGGTAACCAGACAGTGAGGTCCTTAAACACAGCGCAGCTATCAGTACAGACATGCAAAAGGAATGGCGGGTGCACAACTACAAGCCACATGGCATGCCATTCAGCCCATTGGCTGCTCTGCCCCTGCCCTGTTTCAAACCAAATTTCATCGTGATCCAACTGGACAGCCACTGCCGTCCACTGGGCTAAGGGGCCATGACTGGATCCATCGGTATACCATGCCTTTGCTGGAGGGGGACCCTGTCCTTCAAAGTATAGGCTCTCTTCCCTAGGTATTACCGTGGTCTGAGGGTCAGCTTCAGACACAAATTCAACAGGACCCAATACTGTCTGCAACTCTGCAGTTAAAGGGCTGGAGCTGAACTCTGCTCATCGCTCCAAGTAAGCTCCCCACTTCGCCAGAGTGGGTGTCTGGGCTACCCCTGATAATGGGCTGGTTACCCATGACCTCACCCATCCTGCTATGGGGTATGTGGTGTGCACTAGCACCTTAGACTGCCCAGTTACAGCTTCACAGGCCTGAAGGGTGGCATACACAGCTGCCAGCTGCTTTTCCACCAAGGAATAGCACTCCTGGGGGGCCTTCCAAGTCTGGGACCAAAACCCAATAGGGACCCACTGCTCATGCTGGCGTTGCCACAAACCTAAGCCCATCCTGCTTGAGTCGACTGTCACATCAAGGTCAAAGAGCTGTGAGTGGTTTACAAGTAGTATCTGGACCTGTGCAACAGTCCTCTTGGCTGCCATAAAAGAGGCCTCTGCCTCTGGGGACCAGTCCAACTGTGCCTGCTTTTTACACAATGAATGCAATAGCTGCAACAGTTGGGCCAAGTGGGGAATGAATATACGCCAATACTCCAAAAGCCCCACAAAAACTTGTAACTGTTTCACTGTAGTGGGTCGGGGGATGGCTTGAATGTTATCTATAACTGCCTCAGGGATTGCTTTTGTCTTACCCGACCAGACAACACCCAAGAATTTGACCGACAAGCCAGGTCCCTGGACCTTGAAGTTGTTCACCCCCCAACCCCATTGTTCCAACAAGGTTAATCTACTGTCATTCTGCAAATTCCATCTGCTTTCTTAACTGGCCAACAGGAGAGTTGAATGGACTGTGAGCAGGATGCACTATGCTAGCCTTTTCCAGCTGCAATATGATTTGTGAAATTTCTTCGTCCCGCCCCTGGCAGACGATACTGTCAGGGGTGTGTACCACACGACGAGTTGTGGGCAGAACCTTCGGTGGGTGATGGGGGTGACCACAGACCACCAGCTTCACAACCCTAACCTGGAGGTGGAACTCACCTACGGAGGTGGTTAGGGTTAAGCCACGCAGGATGCCAACACCCAGAATATATTCCTTAACAGGGGACACGATACACAGTGTAAGGCCTGGGGGCCAAATACCCTATCCCCAATGGAATAGTCACTTGTTAACTATGACAGTTTAACTTTGACAGTTTGCCCACCATAGCCATCTATGTAGGCTGTCTGTCCAGCAAACCCCTCAGGATTTCCATAGATTAGGGAGTAGTCAGCTCCTGTGTCCACCAAGGCCAAAAGCTGCTGCAAATTCACAGGGGACCAATGAATAGCAAGTTCCACATGCAGCCTCCGGTCATTTGGGGTCCCCTCTAACCAGGTGCCTTGGCCTAACCGCTAGTCTATATCAAAGAGGGGGGTTTCAACCATAAAATCTTGCAGCCGCACACTGCAGGTCTCTTTGGCGGGCGTCTCAGCTCGCCACCTGTTGGGTGCTTTCATGAATTGCTGGTGGGGAGCCAGCTGATTCCACAAAGCCAGAAATACCTCATTAGGCTGTTTGTCTATTCTCTCTTTATCTACTCCTGCTCGTAGGAGGTCTAGCCACATCTGGGTTTGAGACACTTTCTGGGCCCCTTGTACTGCCTTCTTCTGCAGGGGAACTTGTGGGCCCTTCTTGGGTCCTTTTAGCATACATACTTATCACTTCCCCTCTTTCCACTCCTCAGCATCTCCCAAAGCTGCCATGGCAGTGGTGACCTCATGTATCCACTTCCCCACATAGGGAGTGAGCACAGCTGCCAGCGACCCTGAGAAACCAGGAAGAGCTGTGGCTAAGGTTAGGTCGCGCATGCGTGTAGTGAAGCGCTCGTCATCGGCCCCATCAATTATCTACTGCAAAAATGACGTGGTGCATTCCCAACTCCTGAAGAATATGAATTAAGTCTGTGTATGAAGTCCACTTACTCACGGTTTCGGGTAGTTCTCCGGCGTCATCCCATACTGTGCGGCGGCAGCCATAAGCCATTCAAGCAAGGAGTGGTGTCCCTCGCCGTGGCGACGACTTGTCCGTCGCCTCTGCCTCACGGAAGGCTGTATAGTTATGGATGTCAATTGCCCCATCTCCCTTGGGGAGCACAGGACTCTGTCCATCCCTTCATCCCACAAGAACAACAACAGGCAGGCACAGTCTCCCCAGGACGCAGCCTGCACTGTTTTCCCAGCTCCCACAGCTGGGGGGGATGTAGGCAGAGTAAGAGATATGCTCTGTTACTGCAAGTGCGCCTGCGCCACCTGCCAAGCCCCATGGGCTGCGCATGCTCCATTTTCTGTTTTACGACTGGGTGTGCTCTCAGCAGAGGGGCTACCCAGCCCTCAGTCTCCTGCATACTTGCAGTTTTGTCAGTGTCCAAGGTCGGACTGCTGGTTAACTTTTTCTCCAGCTCCTGCAGGCGGGCTTCCAAATCTTCCTCTATCTCTCGTAAGTCCCTTACCTGGGCTTCTTGCCACAGGGCATCCTTATGCTGCTCCCGGAGAGCTGTGAGGAAGAGCCAGCCCACTCGACCAGCCGCTGCTCACTCCCTAGGCTGCATCTACTCCTCCAAGGCCTTCAAGGCCTTTTCCAGGGGCGGGCATACATTCTACCTGCTCCCACCCCGTGGCAGGGGCCCATGACATCAGAACTGCTGCCACTGGCTGCCACAAGCCCGTAGGAGGCCACATGTCCTCCCCTGCTGGGGTGGAGGGGACACTTACCCTTCTGGATCCTGCCAGACTATGCCAAGTGTGAGGAGGATTCTCTGTGGCTAGCTTGTGCTCCAGCTCAGGCTTTGGAAATTGGAAGAAAAGGCGAGTGGCAGCAGGCAGGTGAGACACGCGCTTTATTGTGGGGCGGCGGGGGGGGAGGGGATACAGCAGTGACAAAAAGCATAGCTGAGAACATGCCAAGCACTTATATATGGCTCTGAACAATGGTGGTAACATGCCATGGGAAAGTGGATCACATGGGTTCACACAGGAGATAACACCTTGGTTACATGAGAATGCTGACTCATGCCTCCCGGAAGGCCAGGCAACCAGCGGGGCTGGGCCAGGAAAAACACTGTGGCAGCCATCTTAGTTTGGCCTAAGAGACCTGTTACCTATACAAATGCAATTTCCCTTACACATGCTAAGAAGCATAGAGGTGGGGCACAGAAATATGCTTCCATACTAGTTAAAGGTATGACTCATCACAAGGTAAGTTACCTGAATTGAATCTTAGAGGACAGACAGGAATTGGTCAGATGAACAACATGGAAAGGTATATTCCAGCAAAAGGAAACACTATTTACAAAGAAATCAAGAGAAAAAAGGGTCCATCTTAGAAATG
>RJWJ010006926.1:0-60002 GCA_004363605.1 Indri indri | reverse complement strand
AAAAAAAAAAAAAAAAAAAAAAAAAAAAAAAAAAAAAAATAAAAATCTATTACACTTCTTGGCTGGGCGCGGTGGCTCACGCCTGTAATCCTAGCACTCTGGGAGGCCGAGGCGGGCGGATTGTTTGAGCTAAGGAGTTCGAGACCAGCCTGAGCAAGAGCAAGACCCCGTCTCTACTAAAAATAGAAAGAAATTAATTGGACAACTAAAAACATATATAGAAAAAATTAGCCAGGCATGGTGGCACATGCCTGTAGTCCCAGCTACTCGGGAGGCTGAGACAGTAGGATTGCTCTAGCCCAGGAGTTTGAGGTTGCTGTGAGCTAGGCTGATGCCACGGCACTCACCCCAGGCAAGAGAGTGAGACTCTGTCTCAAAAAAAAAAAAAAAAAACTATTACACTTCTTGACAGTCATTTTGCTGGATAGACTTCCTAGCTCATGAAATCTGTGAATATGTTCCATGGCCATATAATTTTCTCAAGCTTTGAACATCAAAATTAAATTTAGAATAATCCTATAGATATGGAGAACTTCAGCTGTTTCCTATCTACGAAAATATCACAATGTATTTAATAACCGATGTCAGAATAGTGCTAAAGCAACCCTACAGAATAGTAGTGAGACTGGGTTTAAACAAATCTATATGTTTATATTGAATTCCCTCCACTTTCTGATAGAATGAACAGTTTTATTAGAAAATAATCAGTGTGTGGATCTCTTTTTTCCAGCACATTCTCTCCACCTTCACTACATAGACCCTCTTAATCTCAGTGATTCTTGTCGAGTTGGGTTCTTAACAGGTAACAATGCATTTTAAGCATAGTGGTGACCGCATTCTTCATTCTGTGGGGAAATTGATTTGATGGAAACAATAGATTTTGAGTTCCTACCTGGGGCAGTGTGGAGGATTTACAGAAAAAAAATAGATAACTCGGTAAAGTAAACAGTATCTTTAGAGGACTTATCATTCTCTCTCCAGAAAGGGCTAGCAGAGTCATCCTTTTGCTGTGTATCTTATTTTGTTAGAGACATAAATCCCGGTTATAAAATCAGTTGAGGACTCTGCTGTGCAACTTTATAAACCACATGCCTGGGAGCTTCACAAAGTTCCTACACACTTGGAGCACCCTACTCATTCCCCGTTCCCTCAGGAATTTTTCATTAGAGGCCTGAGAGACGTGAGTTAATAGGGTTCACGATCCCCATTCTGTTTTTCCTCTAAGCAGGTCTCCTAAGAGTATTAATTTACACATTCTATTTCAATCGAGACTTTAACGTGAAAAATGTCAAATTATTTTTGACATTTATTTGTCAAATTTTTGTCACTTATTAGAGAAGTCTCAGTTGTCAAGTCCCTCTTCACCTGAAAAGTCTGGGTGAGAGGACTTCCAACTTCTTTGCAATGATCCCAGCTGAAATTCAGCATTCTGGAAATTCTGCCTGCAAATCTCAACCTGCAGGCGAATGTTACCTTTTAGCCTTCAACTCCTCCTTCAATAAAGACAAGTTTCATCCTGTCTGGGAGTAGACATTAGTTACATTCTAACAGTCCATTTTTTTTTTTTTTTTTTTTTGCCTTTGTATCAGCCATACAATGTCCCTAAGTGGTTTGCTTTTTTAGTACGAAGGAATTTTTAAAATGGCAACATTCCATACTGTAATGGACTGTTATTTGGGAGCAAGAATCCAAAGTTCTTTACAGAGGGTCCCTTGCAGTTTGCTGGACCTTAGCCAGTCACGATGGAGGAAAAACAGGTGGGAGAACTTGGGGTGCCCCCACAGACCCCCACTTTCCTGCCTAGTGGAGCTGGCAATCCTAGGTCAAGTTGTGGGCCCTGCAGAACGCTGCACAGAGCCCGACTAGAGGCTTGGAGAATGGATCCATTGGTTTACAAGAGGTTTTCCCTGATCTCATAGAGTGACTGAGAATTGGACCAGAGATCTCACCCACTTTAAAGGACAAATGCAGCTCCTTGTAGCTTCAGAGTTTCAGCAAGGGCTGCGCTGTCCCCTCAGGTGCCAGGTGTGGGCCTCTAGCATTTGGCCAAATACTCAGCGCAGTTCAGGGTTGAAGCTCGAAGGGCAATATTTAGGCAGAGCCCCAGAGCAGCTCGTTGACTCCGTCTCCACTTGCTTCTCCTCGTGTTTTGGTTGCCTGGGTCAACCTGATTCCTCTCTGTATTCAGGTCCCCAGAGAAAGCATCATTTGAAAACTGCTTGATCTTCAGGAACTTTCGTTTTAGTTGGTTTTGTACTGAGGGAGAAGGTGGGAGAAGGGCTCAGATGCTCTAAAAATTCAAGTTTACCAAATGCAAAGGCTGTTGCCCGCACTGGGACTTTTTTCCTAGTGAGCCTCTCCTTGCAGGGAGAGAGTAGTTCTGATTTAAATGGCAAAATCTCTCACTTCCAAGAAGAAAGGCCTCCTCAGATTAGATCATTTCGCTTCTCTGCTCCACACCTTCCCAGAGTTTGACATCTCAGCAAAAAACCAGCGATTAAAACCGCCATGGCGCTCCGCGTGCCTTTTGTTACCTCTCCGACCTCAAGCCTCCTCCCTCTTTCTTCCTCCCTTCCAGCCTGAATAGCCTTTTCACCATCCCTCCAGGGTTGCACACATAACTCCCCACACTCCTCTTCCCATCCTCCTTCTCTGCTTCGTATTACATTTATTCTTAGCACTCACTACCGTCTAATGCACTATTGTTCAAGCAAAATAAACATGAGGCCATTAGCCTGGGGCTGTCTCTGTACTTTGAGCTCCTAAGTAATAAACCCCAACCTAACTTGCATGTAAACAAACCAAAACCTAACTTACTAGGATTTTTTTTGGTAACACTATAGCCAGGTTTCAGCCAATCACAGGCAGCCAGCTCATCACACCATGCCCAAATAAGGCAAACCGCCTAGCTGTAGCCAATCAGGTGATTTCTCTACTTTCCTTCCAGGTTTGGCTCATGCCGCCAGGAGGGCACTCTGAACCTCTGGCTCTGAGTGCTGCCTCACTTTTGAATTGTTCTTTGCTTAAATAAACTCTGTTAAATGTCACTTGCCTAAAATTTTTTGTTTTGACAGCATGTAGCTTGAAAAATGTATCTTTTTATCTGTCAGCTTTTAAAAACATCATCCCCATGAGGAGAAGGATTGACATCCGTTTTGTGTTTTGTTCATTCCTGTATTTCCAGCGCCTAGAATAGTATGTGGCACATATTAGGTGCTCAGAGAACATGGGTTGAATGCATTAATGTATGCATGAGGAACAATGTGAGGACCATTTACTGCCACTCCTGGCAGTCCTCAGCCGAGGATGCCCAGCTCGTAGTTCCCCAAGGACCACGTTTCTCGTGCCCCTCCACAGAAGAGCAGAGGTGCTGCCCAGACTGACTGTGCTCCTGAAAGCCTGAAGTCTTCTGGATCCTCTTTTTATTGGCCATTGTCCTGGCTGGGGGTGCAGTTGGTATTCCTTAGTTCTTTGTATGCATAAACCGAATACTTCAAGCCTCACCCTCCTGTGGGTACAGATGAGATCTTATTTACAATGCAATATAAATCATAAAAGCTCTTAGCACCTCCTATACCCCACATAAGTGCAGGACCTCTATACATCTCCCCCAACTGATTCTGTTCACATTCTTCTGTGCCAACATTGCCAAGGCACCTGCCAGGGCCCTCTTGAGAAAGGTCCCCACCATGCCTAGCACCTGAACCACACCGAGAATCTCCTCTGCTCTGTGCTGGAGCTTCTCTGTGGGCTCTGGAGGAGAAAGGGAAGGAAGGTAGCCAGCCCTGTTTCTCGTTGGACTCACAAAGTCTTCAGTGATCACAGCTACTTTGGGGCCAGGGTCTACGAGTTCCAGTTACACAGATTGTAGGCAAATCCTCAGGCCAATGGGGGGAGTAGACAGCTTGTATCCTCTCCTTGCTCCGCTTCCCCTTCTCCTTCCAGGTGCTTATGCAAAATAACACCCCTCTACTCCTGCACCCAACACAGATTGTTTCTGTGAAAACAGACACTAAAACTTGAGTATCTGGAGTTGTCACTCATGTGCCAGAAATTTCTAGTCTCTGACCTTATAGGACACCTTGCAATTCATCCTCATTCTGCTTAGAGGGTCCCTTAGTGTGCCAGCCCACTCTCTGTTTCTGGCTCTTAAGTTCACTCATAGCTTATCAGGAGGCGATTCTTACTCTCCCCTTACTTCATGAGACTGTAAGAATTGCCTCTTGGGAACACAACATTAGTTCTCTTAGGGCTTTCTGTAAAGATCTACAGCAGATTTCTGTGTACAAACCTACTTCTTTCTTTTGTTATTCTTGGCACCAGGGACGGGTGGGGCTGGTTTCATGGAAGACAAATTTTTCACAGCCCTGGGGGGTGGGGAGAGCACAGGCGGCGATGCAAGCGATGGGGATGAAGCCATAAATACAGAGAAGCTTCGTGTAGCTCACCTGCTGCTCACCTCCTGCTGTGCAGCCTGGTTCCTCAGCTTCATGAAAGACTTTTTCCCACCCAATGCCGGGGGGAAGGGAGATAGAGCCGAGGTGGCCCAGTTCCTAACAGGCCACAGACCTGTCCCACAGTCCGTGGCCCAAGGTTGAGGACTGCAGCATAAGTTCATCGACACAGCACAGACTAGTACAGCCCTGCTGGATTTAAGGCCACTTGCCTCTCGGAGAATCAGTATTCTTGCATATCACAGCTAAGAGTTTCCTGGTAGAGGAAAAAAAACATCATCCTAAGTCATCCTCCCACTTAACTCTAAGATGCCAGATTATGACCTTTCCGCATCCCTTCCATGCAGTTAGTCCCCTCCTTTCATCCACACAAAACCTCAGCCAATTTGTGATGCTCTGCAAGGCTTGGATTGGAAAAATATGGATTTAGCAAAATAATGCATGCCCCTCAAAAGGGAAGATGCTGTTTTCAGCATCTTTCAATGATTTGGTTGTAGCTCGAAGGTGCCTATGGGGTGTAAGCAGTCGAACTAGGAGATACTGTTGTGGGGAGTGATCAGTGTTTGGTGCTCACCTTGGAATTAGGAACAACAGTAGTTCCTGTTCTAACTCCTGAGTAGTGAGCCACACATAGCTACTTCGAAGGCTGTTCCTGCTGCAGCATGCGTCCCTGTGCAACACACTTGCTGAGCGTCCTTGCTCATTGCTTTGCACACTTGTCCTGCTTTGCGGTAGCCCTACGACTAAGAGAAGTTTGCTGAAGCTTCCAACATGTGCTTCTCTTTGAAAATGGCTCAAAGCTGAAAAAACATTGAGGATCAACTGTTCTCAGAGGAAGAAAAAGAAAATATGCAGTGTTTGTCACTGCCAGGAAAAGTGGCCCTAAACTTTCACCCAGAATTATATACTATGCTTTTATAAAGGCTGTTTTTAAACAGTACTTGTTAGTTCTCACATGCCAATAAGACAGCCTGCAGACCGTTTCTAAACCCTTATCCAGAAGCCTGCAGGCTGCAGGCCAGTTCCAGTTCAAGTTCTTCACTAGGTAGTGGTCTATTCTGCTGCTTTCAAGTGCAGTTCGAAGACCACAGTTTTATAAATAAATGTTTCTTGTGGGAAGGGTCTCTTAAGGTTGCTGCTTCGAGGATCTGTTTTTACTGAAAATGTGAACTGTTTTTATTATCAAATGTCGTTTAGCCTTGTGACCTGAAACAAAGTATCACAAAGGTTTGAATGTTACAAACTTAAAAACAGAAAACCTGCATGCTTCAGCATTTCGATAAATGAAAATGTCAATGTGTAGTTAAGGCTCAAGTTTTCAATAGCTTAAGTGGCTGACACAGATTCTACTTGGAATCACTGCTGATTTATTTACCCTGGAATAAATGCAATGCCATTATGTCTTGGTGACAACAGAAATACACTTTGGCCAGGTCTGTGCATAGTTTAGGGATGAAGAAAATAAGTTTTGAAAGGCAGTGGGCATTGCTGATTACAGATTTTTATTAGGAACAGATGTGGGGCTATGGTTGTTAGTGGTAGACAAACTGTTATTGAAACAAGTCAGCTAGTGACTAAGAATCACATCTTTTCTAGGAGAGAGAAATATTAACAAATTTAATTCATAATCTTTTTCTTTAAGGGATCACCCAGTCATCAAAAACAAACTCTAAGATATTTATTTATGCGTATGTGGAGTAGTGCGCAGACAGGGTGCACTATTTTTATTAACGTATCTCCAGGCTGACGCAGGTTAGGAAGATATTATAATAACTTCTTTTACCACTGCACTAAAGCTTCAGATTTCTCCACTTTAAATTTGTTTATAACTTCCCCCTTTGAACAGCTTTCTCCTCTTAGGGTATAGCCATGCTAATGCCAAGTTATACACTGTATGGTCATTTTATGTATTCCAGGGCCATTTTTCTCTTCCTTCAAGGACAGCACAAGATTTTGGGTTACTTGCTGCCCAATTTTGGGCTGGGTTGGCTAAAGGTGGAGAATTTAGACACTATGGATCATTTCCATCTCTCTCTGACATCTGCCTTTGTCCCCAGTCATTTGCTGAGACCCATTCATTTAAGGATACTCCCCGGAAATTTCGAATGACACTTCCAATCATATACCAGAACTTATTCACATGGCCACACCTAGCTTCAGAGGAGGCTGGGAAACGGAGATATTCTGAGCAGCGATGTGCCCAGTTAAAGAATCAGGGTTCAACTTTGTATTATAGAGGAAGGGAAAATGAGTATTGGGAACAGCTGTAGCCTGTACCACAGGCATGCACCAAATTACTCTCCGATCAACAGAGCTCTTCTTCCTCCATGTTTTCATTAAAATTTGGTATTGTTAGACATTTTGATTTTGGTCAATTTGATGGGCACATTTATTTTTTTTTAATTATATCCATATCCTGCTTCTGTTCTGTTCCCTCACAGATAACTGTTCTAATGTATTTAATACATATCCTTGTTCATACTGTACACAATGCATATTCTTTGGTATGCATCTATTTTTAATTCTTTCATTAGTAAGATGACTCCATTATGTATCATTTTTCACTAAGCACTGTTTTTTAGGGTCCGTCATGTTGCTACATGTACATGTATTCTGTTCTTGCTGATTGCTACATAATATTCTGCAATCTTCACCCACACATTTTACTCTGGCAGCGATGGTTGCCTCTGACTCCCTAACATCACTTATGCCTTGCAACAAACCTGTGTGATAAGTATCATCATTCCAGTGTTACAGATGAGAAAACAGAGGTTCAGAGAGGTGAAAGAATTTGCCCCAGGCTCTACCATTAGGAAGAGGGAAAGAGTACCAGGGAAATCCCCTCATAAGTTGTAGAAAAGGTAATTGTGTCTCTGGTATGATATCAGAAGTTTAAGGTAAGCTCTCCCACTCTGAATGCTCCAAGGCTGCTGCAAAGTTAAATGCAGACATTCTTCAGGTGCAGATATCTTTTTTATAAAATGTCTTTTTTTCCTTCGGATAAATACTCAGTAGTGGGATTGCTGGATCAAATGGTAGGTCTACTTTTAGTTCTTTGAGGTATCTCCATTCTGCCCTGGAATGTTTACAGCAGCACAATTCACAATTGCAAAGATGTGGAAACAACCCAAGTGCCCATCAATACATGAGTGGATTAATAAAATGTGGTGTATGTATACCAGGGGGTACTAGTCAGCCACAAAAAAGGGGAGAACTAATGCCTCTTGTATTAACCAGGATGTAACTGGAGACCATTCTTCTAAGTGAAGTATCACAACAACGGAAAAACAAACACCACATGTACTCATCATCACCTTGGAACTAATTGTCAACATTTATGTTCACTTATGTTATGGCAATGACACTCATTGGAAATCAAGCATGTGGGAGGGGGAGGAGTGGATGGGTAAATTCACACCTAATGGGTATAATAACTTTGACTTAAACCATACGAAAGCAATGTGTGTAACCAAAACATTTGCACCCCCATAATATTCTGAAGTTTTAAAAAAATGAAAAAAATAAAAAATAAGACAAACCAAAATAAATAAAAAAAAGCAGAGATTCTTTTCTTTGACTTAATGATTCCTCTCTGATCAGAATCCAAAGAGACTGTAAACCTCATTGGGTATTTATGCCTTGTGGGATTAGGCAAGCCATGTTGCTCTCGAGGGTTTAGAGGGCAGTGTATCAGTCGGGAACTTATTCAGCTAAGAGTGTACGAAAACCCAGCTAATAGCTGTGTGAATGTGTCATACATTAAGTAAACACGCCCAAATGCTTTTCAACTTCATGCGACTTTAGTAATCTTTAATGAATAAAGAGAGTTTTAAAAAATCATTGGTGAAATATGATAAAAACATCTTCAAAATTTAATTTAGACATTTTCACCTGAACCTGCAGGGTTAAAACATGTCTATTTCTGCTAGACTTTTTAAGGTCATAAAACTACTGCTTCTGTGATGTTTTTAATATTTGGCTAGACTAGACTGTGAGCTTATGGAGGCTACCTATGTAGTTTAAAAATTTTTTTCTATAATTTAAAATCTTAAAATCATGATATATTAAGTTAAAAAGGATAACGGTAAAATATCAGAGTCATTTGTAAGTTAAAGTACTAAAACATTATTAAATATAAGTTTAAGTTTATATACTTTGACATCTTATTTTATATAATATAGAAAGCTAAATGTATTTAGATGTGCTAATTAAATTGGAGACTGATAACAGTTCAAAGTTACTTTAGCTTTCCACGTTTTTATTTAAAATGAGGGTTACTAAGAGTTAACATTATAATTAATGTATGTAATTAAAACTACCAGATATAAGAGAAACAATTTTATACATAAAATATGAAAAAAATGGATTTTTTTTTTTAAAGGTTATAAGAAGATGTAGAAACACGGCTTTGGAAAATTAATTTTGCCTAACTCAAGGGTTTTAAAACATAGGTTTAAATTAAACAAATGAAAGTAATGTAGATTTTTTTTTTTAAAGGTCTAAAAAAACAAAAAAACAACTAACAGTGGTTTCAACAGATGGCAGTTCAGTTACCTAAGTGGTTCTCAAAGGATGGTCTCCAACCTCTAAGTTCCTGTCCGGGAACTTAGTAGGAATACAAGATTTCAGGCCCTCACCGCAGACCTTCTTAATCAGACCTTCTTGGGGAGGTGGCCAGAAATCTGTGTTTCCATGAGTCTTCCAGGTGATCTGTGTGCCCACAGTGTGGGAAGCCCAGGGTTATCCTCTGTAACAGGGAACCCAGGGTTAGGCAGTCAGGGTGGCACCGTAGTACTGGCAGTGCCCCTGAGCACAAAGCTCCTGCTCTTCCCCTGCTCTGACGTCTTGAGCGCCTGGCTTTCATGTTCCGGCGCAAGATGTAGTTTAGATACCCCATCTGCATTCCAGACGGGAAAAAAGACAAATTCAGAATGGATGCTGCCTGTATCAAGAAATCTTTCTCAGAATCCTCCATTTACGGTCTCCTTGACAATAAATGTCACACAGCCATTCCCAGTGCAGCAGAGCCTAGAGAGCTATGTGTTACCTGTGTACATTGTCATTGTCCTCTTGTCCCCAAACTGGGATTCCATTAGTAAAAAGAAGGGGGGGAACTGATGTCATGTGTAAGCAAACTAGCAGGTTCTAACTATTAGTATTTAAACGCAGAAATGGGAGAAGCGAAATTAGAGCAGTAAGTAGTCAAGAATGGCCTTAACCTGGTTCATGATTTTTCTGGAGGCCGGAGAGAAGAGATCTCGCATCCTGTACACGTGAAGGAGATTGCTGTTTCACCTGTGTGAACCACAGTCGTTCGGATGTGTGGCCAGCAGTTCCCTTTTGTCCTTGGAGATCAAGAGAAGTTCCATAATTCACAGTCACTAAATCTGAAACACTAGCCTCCGCACCGAGACTGCATTCTACCCTCAGAAACCACAGAAGCGATTAGCAGTCGGACACAAACAGATTAAGAAGGGCTTGTTAGGATGAGTTTGTTTACACAAGCTCCCCGCTGCCCAGGAGAAGGGATCATCATTTATTTTTGTCTCTCGGCCTTGAGGCTGGTTCTTTTGCTTTTTTCGCCCCCTGAGTATTTCTGCCTGTTGATGTACTCTCCAGCCCGGAGGTTTTCCTGCTTACTTTCTAGGTGTACTTAGCAACAGGCCTGTGCATGGAAAGATAGTATGTATCTTTCTCTTAGTCCTCCAGGGGCAGTCTTGCGAGAAAGAAAAGCCAGGCCTGCCCCGTCTTAAGCGCTGAGAGGTGACAAAGTGCACCAGCAGTCCCACACGCTCCTTCCTCCAGCCCGCTGTCTGGAAGGGGCGGGGCCGTGCTGACGGAGGCCTTTCATGCTTCCTTGCTCCTAGGAGTGGGTCGTGCCCGTCAACACTACAGGGGGGTCCTAAGCAAGTGCCAAACAAGCAGCTGCACAGCCCAGGGACTTTGAGCTGTTTGCAGCGCTCCTGTCTTTGTACCCCTGCCAACTCACACACACCTGGGATTTCACCAGCTGCCTGCCCACCGAGCCCTCTTCCCACCACGTGACCTAATCCTCATTACACCTGCTCCTCTTCGGGGCAGCCCGCCCATCCCCACCTTGCCTAAATAAGGCCTGGGGAGATTTGAACGAGAACTACGCTATTCATGCCTGAAACAGCCAACTCCCACTAATTTCATGGCAAATTACGAGGGATTGAGGTTTACGGTGAAGAAAGGCTAGACCTGACAATTAATCAGCTTGGTCATTTGGGGATCAAATTAAATTGGACCCGAGGCCTCGGCTCCAAAATGGAATTAAATTCTCTCTTTCGGCATGGTGTGCGCATTGGGCTGAGAATACAAGCACAGGCTGTCCCATCTTCTTGCTTTGCATATAGATGTTGGTTTGTAATTTTAACACACGGCAAGGGGGTGAGGCAAGTACTACAATTTGGGGTTTTCAAGTGAATGCAGGTCTTCTATGCAATTCAGCAAAGATCTGTTTTGTCGTGTTTTCTAAGAATTCTCTCAGGTGCTGGGAGTAAGAAGTCTTAATCATAGCAGGGAGGTCAGAATCCAGTAAAGGAGGTAGACACACTATTAGTGTAAATTTGACTATCTAGCACAGGAAGATAGACAAAGCCATACAAACTACTAATTCTGATTGGGAATTAGCAATATCTTTACAGAGGAGGTAACATGGGAGCTGAGTTTTGAAAGATGAGTCACAGCTTTGTACTTTCTTTCTTTGGGCAGACACTGTGACCTGCAGTTGGGATATTTTCTTTAGTTGTGTCTGACATTGTTTTGTGCCATTATTGCTCCTAACACTCCGTGCACAAGTACAGTCCAAGGCTAAAAGCGGTAATCATCTTTGGAAACTGCCAACAAATGAATAACTCTTCTGGGGCCAACTTTTCTCAAGGAAGTAATAAAAGTACTCTTGTGGCTCATGGCAAGAAGCATGAAAGTCTCTTTCTGGCTCTGTCACTGCCTTGTGACTTTGGGCATGAAACACAATATATCATTCTGTTGCCTTTACAAATGTGGGTTCTTTGCGATGGTGTTAATCAATCCACAAATGAGTCGTAAGCACTTACTGTGTATTCAGGGCAATTCACTGCCACTTTTCTGAGTCATGAAAGTACAGAAAAGAAGAAAAACAGGGAGTAAAGAGCATGCGAATTGTAACATGTAAGTAAACAAATAGTCTTGTTATTTTAAAACAGAGTGTCATTTTTCAGAAATCACTGGAGTGACCACTAAAGTTTTTTATATAGTTTTCAAATTCTAGAATTCTAATAACTCTTAGCCTTTCACGCACCCTTAATTAGAGAATACCCACCATGGCAGACTGGGGGCCATCAGTGCTGCTTGCTGATGTTTTTAGTTCTTTTTTTAGAAACACAAGGCACTGCATTGCTTTAGCTCCCTGAGTTTTGGCCTGGCCATATGCTTGGCTTTGACCTATGAAATGTGAGTGAAAACAATATTTAATATCAGAGTCAAAGCATCTAATCACCAGTGCTTGGTTGTGCAAACTTTTCTTCTGCCTCAGCATCACAGAAGCCTATTTTGATAAAGAGATGTTTTGCTGAGCCATCCTAAGTAGCAGAGCTTCCCTTAAGAGTCATGTGGGCCCACCATGGTCTTGGCTTAAATAAAAACAAAAATACTAATAGTATATCATTTTTGTTTCTTTGAAAGCCACCAATATTTAGGGGCTGTTTGTTACTGCAACCTAGCCCATCCTAACTAATGCAACAACTGATTCACCATTATTAACTGTGTGAACATGTAAGAGAATGGAATTAATCAGACACACCCTCTCTAGGTAGATTGATACACAGAAGTCATCTCAAGGTATTTCTTTGTATGCTAAGGCTCTTAATACACTAACCTGCAGCACTAATTAAAATTATCTCATTTTTAATTCTCACAATAATATTATGTGATAGATAGTGCTACCCACATTTCACAGATACGATTCACAGAATTTGAGTGACTTGCCCAAGATCACGTGTAAGTGACCAGTGTGATGTCAAATCCCAGGTTCTTTTCTTTATCCTTGCTGCCTCCCAGGATACTGATGTGGTTTGTTCCCTCCTGATTATATTAGTTTATACATATGCACATAAAGCCAAGGTCCACATGGACCAGGTAATTAGCTTCCCTTTTTCCCCTGTGGTTTCTAACCTCAGTCTCACTTGAATTCTGGATTGAGTGTCTGATGGATATTTCCATTTAGCATCAAAGAAACCAGATGGGAGAATGTGGATGGAATGAGAAAAATCCATCCCAACTTCTAGAGAAAACAAACCAGGTAACTGGTCAACAGGGTCATCATTATGTATGAAACACAGGTAAGATCGTTAGTTACTTTGTAGATTAAATATCAACCAAAAAAACCCTCAGAATTTCAAAAGCTTTCAAGGTTGTCGACTGTATTTTTCTAGAAAAGGTGGTTGTAACCCAACCAGGGCAAGTGTTTATCAGTCCTAACCTCAATGATCTCCAATAAAGTTTTCACCATTTCATGCAGTAATTTGTTTTGCTAGGACCCCTGACTATGGATAAACTCTGAAGTTTCTCCGTATTTGCATACAGCTTTGCAGTTCAGTGTCAGGGTTATTATACATACACAGGACAGAGTGAAGCCCTGGGAGGGCAGGGACCATAGTGACCTTATTAATTGGTAGATCTCAGTGACTAGTTTAATGCCTGACAGGCAGTACACCCTTAGAGACATTTGTTAAACAGATACATGAAGTTAAAGAACCCATGACAGAGTACAAATAAACACAAAAATAAGAATGTGGTTTTACCAAAATGAAAGAAAGACTTGATTTAGCCAATCACATGAAGGGACTGTGCCCTGAGATCTGGTTAGGTAACTATAACTAAGTTACACAAGTCTATTTGAAATCCAAACTCAGAAGTGGAAAATGATCCCTCCCTGTCCATTTAAGTTGAAAACCTCAAGTTTTTCTGTTTTATGCACACTAATTTAATGTTAATAAGAATTATATTGCTATTCCTAATCTATTTGATGAGAGAAAAAATTTACATTGGGGGATTTTAGAAATTTTTGGTTGGGGAGGTGCTGGCATCTGGACTTCGCTTTCACAAGTAGGAACAAAAGCTCAGTTGAATGAGGGAAGTGAAACTCAGTGGAGAGCAACTGGGGCGAGTGGGGACGTACCCAACCTAAGGGATACCATGAACACTATTTGGGTGATGGGCACACCTATAGCCAGGGCTCAAGCATTACAAAAATGATCCATGTAACCTAAAACATTTGTACCCCCCTTAACATTTTGAAATAATAATAGTAAAAGAAGCTCAGTTGAATAAGCAATGGACACGCACTGCCAAGTTGCTGGGTAGCAAGAGGTTATTTGAGGAAACCCATGTTCCTCTTCGAAGTGAAATCCAGTTGGTTGAACAACAGCCACTGGGCAACTGGACCTTTTGAAGTGTCTATTGCTTTCAAAAATAAACAGTTCCTCATTTGGTGAGTCTAAGTCCAATGTATGTATCATCATTTCACAGTAAAGGTAAAAGATGAGAGTCACCAGAGAGATTTTATCGAGTATGTATATGGTCGATATTAAAAAGATGTAAGATATGTCATGTACATACAAATGTAGGCCACAAGAGTTAGGCTCTAAGAATCTACAATTTGCATGAATGTGTCTGCTTTTCTTTGAGCTAGTAAGCCAACTCTGGACCCACAGTTCAATTTCCTTTCCTTCCTGCAGTTAGTTGTTTTAGGAAAATGTGTAAGTAAGTGCTTGTCCATTAGAATCATACAGAGGGATTGTGTCAGGGGCATTCATATGGAACTAGGTTGTGAGCTCTTTGCAGACACAGTCATATAAGACTCATTTTTAAAAAACCCTTTTAGCACTTTGCCTTGTATTAATTAGGTGTCTAGTAAGTGCCTGTCAAGTAAGCTAAGTGTATACTTGTATCCAGTAATAAAGCTGAGTTCATGCTTGTACAAACTCTACAACAAACAGGTTACTGTCTGCTTGTTGATAATGGGAAACTGTTGATTTTGCTTTTAAGATTTATTGGGTTCGGTTTTAGACTCATTATAAACTATGCTTCGTTTTTAACTTTCAACGTAATCACAAATTTACAGAAACGTAGGAGCTATAGTACAAAGAACTTTTCTGAACCACTGGAGGGTAAGTTGGTGACCTGATGTCCCATCACCCAGAATACTTTAGTGTAGATTTTTCCTACCATCAAAGAACATTCTGCTACTGAACTATGACACAGCAATCAAAATCAGGACACTAACACTGATACATTCTTACCCTCAAATCCTTAGCACCTATTCACATTTCTCCACTTGTGTCAATGATGCACTTCATAGCAAAACGCTCCAGAATCACACATTGCATTAGCTATCATAGCTCTTCACTTTTTGTCTGTTAGAAATGGTCCTCAATCTTTTTTTTTTTTTTTTTTTTTTTTTTTGGTTTTCATGAGTCCAACACACTTCCAAAGTATATAGGAGACTCGCTTGATAGAATACCCCCACCTGGACAGTCCGTCCTGGTGATTCAGGCTGCACGTCTTTGGCAGTGGTGCTGTGTTCGTCCCTTTACAACCTGTTAGGTGGTGCCTGATTTCAATGTGCCCCCTTACGGTGGTGTTCAGTTCAGTTGCCTTTTAATGTGTGCCAGGCTTGTCTACTGCAAAGTTACTCTTTTTTCCTTTCTAATGAATAAGTATGTTGAGGGGCAATGCTTTGAAAGTATGTAAATATCCTATTCTTCTTCCAAATTTTCACTTTGTTTAAACTGTTCACGTAATGATTTATAATGATGCTTCCGTTATGCTGGATTTGGCCAGTAGGAGCCCATTCGAGCTGGCTTCTGTGCTTTTGTACATGACCCCATCATGCTTTGAGCATTTTCTTGGGTTCCGGCATATTTCTCCAAGGAACCCTGGTTCCTTTCAGCAGAGAAGCCAGGATCTGGGCCCCAGTGTGTTCACTGCTCTGGTATCACTGGTGTATTACTGGTATTACTGGGCCCCACTCACTCTCGGTGGACAGAGCTAGGGAACATATAGGCCGATCCACGTTTGCATACACATTTACATCTGTATTTGTTTCTGTATCTATCTGTATATTTAAAACCATCGCCTGATTTCTCCCCTTCCAATCCAACCCCATAGGTTCATTCCAGTTTTTTCCTGTTCTGTTTTTGAACCTCCCTTCTCTGGTCATGAGAAACATGGTTTCCATTATTCTTAATGCAATTAGTTATTTGGTTGCTATTGCTCACTGGGCTCTGACCCTCCATGCAGGGCCACCCCTCCTTACCCTATTTGGGCTCTGATTTCCCACTCTGCACCTGTGTGTGTGTCTCTCTCCCCCAGTTGTGAGCCTCTACCTTTCTCTGACTCATCTCACTGGCTTTAGCAACTGTTCAGGAAGAGAAGGAAAGTAGTTTTTCTTAGTTCCCTAACATATCACTTGATCATTTGGAGAGATGTTATTGTCATCAAACAGAAGTCTGAAAAGTTAATTCTAATCATAAATTTGAAGCTAGAAGGAACCTTAAAGATAATCTAATTCAATCACCTTATTTTACTTATAGCAACTATTAAATTTCTAGGAATAAGTTTGCTATTTTAACTGAAGAGAAATTGAGTCTTATTTAAAAAAAAAACAAAACTTTTGCATGAATGGAGGTGTGGTTATAAAGAAGCTTCTAGAGGCTGGGCATGGTGGCTCACACCTGTAATCCCAGCACTTGGGCAGGCTGAGGTGGAAGGATTGCTTGAGGCCAGGAGTCCAGGAGTTCCAAACTAGCCTGAGCAACATAGCAAGACCCTGTCCCTACAAAGGAAAAAAAAAGAAGAAGCTTCTGGAGTCAGAACCAGTGCTTTATTAGAAACTCCTTTTTATTTATAGACAGTCCATGGTTGCCAGGAATGATGGAAGAACTAACGGCTGCATGGCATTTTCTAGGTGACCTATGGCTATCAACGTAGCTTCTTGTTTGGTGTATTTAACTTGCCTCTCCTTTGCAATTCCAGTAGAGGGACTTGTGGAAGCAGAGGAACTGTGCTGTAACTTGACAATTTGTTTTGTGAGGAAGTTAAAATGGGAAGCATTAATGATCCTATTCTTCAAACTAATAGTGAACTAAGAGGAATGGAATTAATTCTATTATTATCCTTCCCCCCCATAAACTCAAATCAGGGCATGTGGTCTAACAAGTGCAAACGCATTTACGGAAACAATGGGACCATGTGGCTACAATTGGGACCCGAGGGGAAACTCTAAACGACAGAGTGACCACACAGAAGGGTCTCACTGGGGCGCAGGGTGCTATCTGCAGGAAAGGCAACTAGCAAGTACATGCCTTTAAGGATGGAGTGGATCCAGGGGTCGGGGGCCAAGAGGAAGTTGACCTGGGGTGAATGGAGAAAGGCAACAAAGGAGCCAATGCCTTCCTGAGCCGGATTTGATTGGGGTGAGGAGGAGCTTGTAAGAGTGCAGTGTGATGGTACGAAAGCAATTTGTGTAAACAAAATGTACCCCCACACTATTCTGAAATTTAAAAAAAAAGAGTGCAGTGCAAGAACAGAGCCTACCTTGGGAAGCTGAATGGATTTATGTCTTTTCAGTCAGGCGAAATCTTTTAGGTGGTACATTTCAGATAGGACTGAGGTCAACTGCAAACAACAGACAACCAAAGGACAGTGGCCTGAAGGAACAGGGGTAGAGCTTTCTTATTAGAAGTTTGGAGGAAGAAGGGACAGGCAGCAGTGCCACACATACTGGGTCACGTTTTGTCAGGAATGCAAAAGCTTTCCAGAGCCTGGCCCGGCCGCCACCCCCAGGAGGAATTCACCCACTGAACATCAGCCTGAGCTCGCACATCCTTGCTCCCAGCTACAAAGGAAGCTGGGAAAGAGAGTATTTAACTTTCCCAGTTTCTATAGTAGCGGCAGGAAAGGAAAAAGCGATTAGGATGGGTATTGGCTCTATCAAGCTATGTGTCTGTCACAAAAAGATGGATCAGTTATTTTTCGTTTCTCATTTAGAAGAAAAGAGGAGTCTCAATTGGACACAGGAAAACTGTCTCGACCGTCATGTCAGGCTACTGAGGCAGTCAGTGATGGCTCCATCTTTGAAGAGCTTCCAATTGAGAAATACTCATTACGTGTCTTAGAAAATTTAAACATTCAGTTTCCTTAATCCTGAGGACTGGCCAGGCGATTTCATGAGGTCTATGATCACGTGATTCACTATTTCAAAGCTGTAACTTCCCACCTCTCAAAGCACCGCGAGATACCAAAATACAAGATCTCCCCACCCCTTCTTCAGTCCTTCCAGCCCTCCATCCTGCGCTGGAAGATTTCCAAAGGCACTTTGTTTTAGAGGTTCTAAGTGTAATGCAATTCTTCTTATTCAAAGTTGGTTTCAAGGGTATCATAAAAAAAGGTAATTGTACTCAACGAATGAGGTATAAGTAAAATATCAAGAAATCAAGATTGGCCAGGCGCGGTGGCTCACGCCTGTAATCCTAGCACTCTGGGAGGCCGAGGCAGGCGGATTGTTTGAGCTCAGGAGTTCGAAACCAGCCTGAGCAAGAGCGAGACCCCGTCTCTACTAAAAATAGAAAGAAATTAATCGGACAACTAAAAATATAGAAAAAATTAGCCGGGCATGGTGGCACATGCCTGTAGTCCCAGCTACTCGGGAGGCTGAGACAGGAGGACCGCTTGAGCCCAGGAGTTTGAAGTTGCCGTGAACTAGGCTGATGCCATGGCATTCTAGCCCGGGCAACACAGTGAGACTCTGTCTCAAAAAAAAAAAAAGAAAAAGAAATCAAGATTTGTTTAGTGTACTGAAATGCAGTTGGTTAAAGCTAAAAATTAATCTAAGATCCTCTTAGGTAAATGTGACACGACTACTTGAATATGATGTGAGCATTTTACAGTAGAGTCACAAACTGCCCTAGACATAATATCATAAAAGATTGTGTGTTCTGCTAATTTTAAAGTAAACACAGTTGTAAATCACTTGGCAAACAGGTTGAGAGCCCACGGTTTCTTCCTGCTTCACCTTGCACCATAGTTTTGGCTACACCAGGTTCCCTAATGGCAATTTGAGCTAACCTTGCCCCCCAGGGGAGGGAAGACAAAGCAGCATTGTGAACTTACACAAGGTTTGCAAATGTGGTGCAATTTTCATGTACCAGTGGCCTGAATGTCACAAACCCACCAAAGATTCCGGCCAGCCGGTACGTGTTATCCAGAAACCGTGAGAAAGACTGAGGTCGAGTCCTTTTTCTTCACCATGTTTAAAGATGATCGAAAAGAGACTTTCTTCCTTCTAGTCTTTTAAGTTACCAGAATAAGAACTGGGATTGGTTTCACAGTACCTGAACAAATGATCTCTTTCACAAATATTTATTTTTATTACATTACCAGATTTGTTCAGGGAAATTCATTAGCATCTATTGCCTCTGCGGTTTGGATAGCTGAAAGCTCTTGTTTTCACCAGGTTCTATGCAAAATGCACTGCGAATTATCTCTAATTCATTTCATCCATTTGACACATTTTTATTGAGCATCTACTTAGGAGCTGGTGTTCTGTGTTGAGAGTACATGCTACTGCTAACCCTAACAACATTACAAGAAAACTGTTATTAGCCACATCTTAAAAATTAAGAAACTAAGGCCTGGAGAGAATAAAACAACTTCTCAAGGTCTCACAGCTAGTCTGTGGAAGCAAAGCTGAGAGCTGAAAGCAGCTCTGTTACACTCCTTATTCTATGCTTTTTACCTAGTGTCTCTCTGCCTTCCTCCTGTCAGCTGCCCTCATCACAAAAGCCCAGCACTGTAAATGCATGAAATCTTTTTTGAGGCTACAATTCATGAACATTTCAGGTTATTCAGCCAAAATAGTTAATGCTCCTAGTACAAAACTTAAAAAGATGGCCTTACCTTTGTTGAACTTGGTGTAAAAAGTCACTCAGTCCCTCTCCTTCCAAAACTGCTGATCTCGAAAATTTGATCTCAGACGGCTTTAGTTCTAAGGAGAGCTAACCCATGCTTCCATTCGTTGCCTTGGCTGGCTAGCCTTAGATGGCAGGAATATCCTCAGAGAGGTGAAGAAAGAACCTGTGTCTGCAGTCGGGAGCCCCCGCCTGTCTGATCTGCTTGGTCACCGTCAGGATAGCTTCTGTATGGTCCAAGTTCAGGGTTGTGAGAAATAGATAGCACACATGAGAGCTGTTTGAAAACTGGAAAGTAATATACAAATAACAACCATGATCCTAGGTTGCAAAGGAGAATCGACTGAAAATTAAAGGCAGTGTGAGAGAGCTCTTCAGCTTAGTTTTACAAAACTTCTAATAAAAGTCCATTTAATTATAAGACTCCAAGGGGGGATAATGAAATTAAACATTTTCTGTCTCAGCCCCTTCCTTATTGGTATCTGGGACGTGAAATTCTGAAGAGCACTTTTTCTTCTTGAGCATAAACGCACCTGTGGCCAAGAGTGGATCCTTCTTGCCACCCTGGTCTTCTCAAAACCAAGCACAACGATTTAGCAGAGAAAGGTACCTTGCGGAATATCAATCATGGCTTCTGAATGGAAAGCTCACAGTGCGTTGGAGGCAAGTGGAAGGCAGGCAGCCACTTTCCACTGGGTTGGCGAACTTGGAATTGCCTCCACGTGGCTGTGGGCATGAAACACAGAGGCAGATTTTAAAGTGTCTTATAAAGAGCCGGGCACAAAGGAAAGAAAGCCAGAAGGACCTTCAATGGCCTGAAGTTCTCTGCGAAAGTGGGTGGTAGAGCTCAGATCCGCTTCTCCAACCCAGCGGCAAGGCACATCGCCTGCAGTCCATCCTCCACCTTCCCAAATCACCTCCTCGAACCCTGGTCTGTCTTCCCTTCTCTCACCAGCCTAGTCTACACTTCCAACCGGCTCATTCGTCTCCAGGTTTCATGCTGCCAACTCTAACTTTCTAACCCCTACTTGGAGAGATCAGCCCTTCCTTGAAAGCACACACGGTGGCTTCCAGAGACTGGTTTGCAAAGGTGAAGCTGTGTGACACAAAGAAAGCACTGCCTGCCAGGAGGGCTGTCAGGGGACCGAGCCTCAGTCCCAGCACTGCCTGTTGCGTGCTATGGCGTCTTGGGCAAGGCCTTTAACCTCCCTGAGCCTCTGTTCCCATATCTGCAAAAGTTCCCTGCTTGTTGGTTCCATATAGATCAAATGATATGTGTGTAGAAACGCTTGAAACACTCTGAAAATATAAAGGGTTCTGTTTCCCCCCAATTATCCTGTGACAGATGCAGTTATTCAATAAGTGATTATTGAGCACCTCTGATGGGCAATTGACCTAAACTCTGCTCAGCCTCATAATTGAACATAGGAGGGGTGCCCAGCTCAGACTGAAAGGTTTTGCAGGGAAAGGGCTACCACAGGGATTAAATCTGGGTGGGGGATAGGAGAATTTGCCAAGAAAATAAAGGGGTAAAGGTCATTCCAGGCAGAAAAGCAGCATGTACAAAGGTAGGAAAAATGAGACTGTGGGAGGTTTAGAGGATGGAAAGTATCTCATTATGGTGGGGCCTAAGGTAAGGGGCTGGGGAGGCAGGACAAGGGACAGCCAGGCAGGAGACGCAGGCGGGCGTCGTGCTGCACGCTCATGGTGATTTCTATGTCGTGCTCAGGGGGCAGCAGGTACTTCTCTAGTACATTCCATGTATTAACTCTTTTAATTCTCCCAACAACCACAAGAAGTGAGCCCTGTCACGACCCACTGCTTACAGAAGAGGAAACTGAAGCTCAGAGAAGTCCAGAAGCTTGCCCAAGGTTGTACAACCGGAAAGTTTGCCATCAAGTTGGGTTTTGCCCTAAGGCCACTGAGAAGCCACTAAGAGATGTTGAGCAGGTTTTGAGGGGCCTGACCAGATTAACTTCTATTTATTCTAGTGCCTATCTGTTTCTAGTCTTTTGGATAATTTCTTGACAGTCTGCATAACTAATAAAGTATATGTCACTTTCTCATGTGGAAATGTATATTGTTGGTTTAAGGACATAATGATTAACTATCTCTTGAGTTTATCAATAAAGCAATCCAGTAATTGAAGTCTTTTGGGATGGGGTAGATTATAAATGGAAATTTATACTTAATGGTCAATTATGCTTAATGATCAATTAGCTTGGCTAATTTTGCTTTTCCTCCTTTCCCTAATAATATTTTGTCAGGGATAAATAGAAGAATCACTGGACTTGAAAAACACAAAAACCTGTAAATAAGACACAATATGTACACAAAGCCTTGAAACATTTGGACTCTTTTTTTTTTTTAAGTTCATTTTATTTCCAGGAATTTATCCTAAGCAAATAATCAGGCACACTAAGATACACAAACAAGAAGAGTGTTGTTTAGGTAACAGGCACGAATTCCTCCTGATGCTTGGGTCCCTCATAATGTTTCCAAACAAATTAAGTCTGGTTTTTACCACTAGTCAGTGTCAGAGGGAAGCTGAATCATGTTCTGGAGTTCTAGTATTCCTCTCCATCCCTCGGTATTGTGGAGAATCCTTGGGCAAACGCAGTACTGGAATTTAGGAAAGGGAGTTCCTGGTTTCCCTGTCCAGGCTCACATGCACATTGTCACAGCCAGCACCTCTGCTGATGACATCACAACCCTTGGGCAATCACCCGCTGGGATGCAGGGCGGTCCCCCCATCCCTGGATGTACAAAGGCTCCAACCCTTCCTTATCTAGAAACCCCAGTTTACTGGACTTCAGTTGACTCACCTCTCTGAGCACTTTTGGAAACAAGGGACTGTTCACTTGCCCCTGGGACTAAGAAAAGCCCAGACTGCCACAACCCAAAGTCCCCCTCAGGTTCTTGGGACGAGAAGGGAAAGAAGACCTCTGCTGTTTTCTAATGACCCTACAGCTTACAGTTTATTCTCAATGTGTTCTGCCACCTTCAGTTTTTAATAAGTCATCTGATTACACTTATGCTGGTGAAAATCTGGAAAAACCTTCAATGTCCTGCTAAGGGGATTATACGATGTAATAATATATAGCTATTAAAGGGCTCAGTTTAAAAAAAAGGATTTCAGTGATTTGAAAACATACTTTTGATATACTCATTTTTTAAAAGTAGGTTACAAAGCAGGATATGCAATTTAAAACTAATCTCAGAATTTATTTACACTCATGATTGTGTCATAGACAACCAGTATCTCAACAGCAGTGGGATTATGATTAAGGTTTATTTTCCTTTTTATGCCTCTGTGCATTTTCCCAATTTTCCTGATCTCTTCCTATACCTGTATGACTTGTGGTAATGATACTCTATGGCACAGTACAATGGCGCCTGTGTGAGTCAGGGGCGTGGCATTTGCTCTTTTTCTGGAGTCGTCAACATACGTAAATGAAGTACTGACCTGTCTCAACAGATTTATTAGTTGGGAATAAGAAATTAACTGGAAAAGGGAATAAAATAACAATATTTAAAGAAAAAATACAAAATACGGAAGGTGTAGAACAAAAACTTAATTTCTGTGCAGTTTTTAGAAATAGGTCTAATGTTTGAATATCTGTCTTGGGCAGGGCACAGTGGCTCAAACCTATGATCCCAGAGACTTGGGAGACTGAAGCAGGAGGATTGGTAGAGGCCAGGAGTTCGAGACCAGTCTAGGCAACATAGTGAGAGCCTGTCTGTATACAAAAAATTTAAAAATTAGCTGGGTGTGGTGGCTCACACCTGTAGTCCCAGCTGCTTCGGAGGCTGAGGTGGCAGGAAACCTTTAGGCAAGGAATCCAAGGTTACCGTGAGCTATGATTGGGCCTCTGCACTTTAGCCTGGATGACAGAGTAAGACCCTGTCTCTGAAAAAAAAAATCTGTGTTGGATGGTGGATCTTTCACTAACTCACTGTGAGATTGAGAACAAGTCAATAGCCTCTTGGAACTTTAATTTGTTCATCTTTCATTTTTACTTTGTTATTTAACAAATGCTTCCATAGCACCCACTATGTTCCAGACACTTTTCTAAGTGTTTTGCAGGTATTAACTAAGTTAATCCTTATTCCTATCCCAAGAGAAAGGTACCATTATCCTTTCTTTTTGTATAAGGAAACCAAGAAACAAAGAGAGTTAAAAACTCATCCAAGGTCACACAGTCATTAAGCAACAAGATCAGGATTCCAATCCTGGCTGTCTGACTTCAGACTCTGTTATACTAGCCCCTGTGGTATGTTATGCTGAACAGAATGACATTTACACGACAATAATTTATTGTGTGTAAAACACCTGCACGATCCAGGGCATTTTACCTCTCTGTACTTCCTAAATCTCTTTCTCTTTTTGTTCCCTGAATTTTGTTTTGGAAATTCAATTGAGAAAATTTTCATTGGGCCCCCAAATAAGCTGAAAGCTGGGGATATTTTTAGACCTTAAAAAAAGAGAACTTTAACGGGAGGTCTATTAGGATAAGCAAATCTGGAAATAGAAGAGAGGGTAGTCCCCTGGGATCTATGAGATGACCCCAATTGGTGCAGGGTCGGCTGAGTTGTTGGAGGATGGCACCTTCTATTGAGATGATGATGATGATGGTTATAATGACACTAATACATAGTGACTACCAACTAGGTGCCTGGTATTGTGCTAAATGCATTATATAGAAATTGTATATAATTTACATATAGAAATGCCATGTAATACTCATAGCAACCCTTTGAAGAAGCGAAGCTTAAAATTCTTCAGTAATTTGACTGCAGTAATGCTACTAGTTAAATTGTGAAATTGAGATTACAATCCAGGTTTGTCTTACTACAGAGCCTAAACTCTTAACCAGTTTGTGATATCCAATTACTACTTTATAAAAATAGTCATATTGGTAGAATTCCAGCCAAGGTTCGACTCAGTGTTAACTATCCAATGAAAGCTTTAGGCATGCTGAACTGAATTAAAAGAAAAATGGCCCAAGGAAGAAGCCTCTGCAGAAGGTGACTGCCTTATCTCCCCCAAACCTGGGGGAGAAAGCTCTGGGAGCTTCCCCACCCTGGAGGCCAAGAGCTAAGGGCATTAGGCCTTATGAAGCTCCTGAATGGAAGTGCCACAGACCAGCGTTATCGACAGGAAGCTGCAGTCTATGAAACTCAGTGGATTTGGGAAGCACAGAAAGTGCCCTCATTCTTAGGAGCTACACAAACACAAATTGCAGAGAAGCTTGGTGCAGGGTTCAGTTAAAGGAGGAATGATAAATTTCATCCACAAGACTGGATCCAAGAGATGAATTAGTGACGAGGTCTCGAGAGGGTAATCCTCCACTCATTTACGTTTTAATTAAGACTAAGAGAAACTAATCCGTTTAAGAGTTCTCGTGATTCTTTAATCCCTCATCTTTGCCTCCTGTAACCATTTCCATGAAACTGAGTGCGGTAGAATGACTTGAGAAACGAAGAGATTTGTTCCCTTGTTTCTGAGGAACAAAATTTAGGAGTAGGTAGAAAGTGAAAAAGAGAAAGCCAAGTGGGAAAAGTGGGGGAAGACAGGAAAGAGGCAGAGAAGAGTCCGGGTAGAACAGTTGGTGATTTTTCAAGAGGCCAGTGGGTTCTTCTCATGCACCTGCAGGAGAGAGAAAGAAAAGATGGTCCAAGAACAAGAATAGACCGTGAGAATTACTTATGTATGACCTGACACCTCCTCCGTCCCAATCCTGATGGCGAGTTGCCAGCGGTCCCTGGCTTGGTGGTGAAGGCTGACCTGGGACACACAGAGACTGAGGCTCGATCATGAATGGTTTCCCTTCACCACAAATGAGGGATTTGTACCTTCCAAGTTAAAATATGAGGGTTTGCATCATGTCAAACTCATCATGTCAAAGGGATAGACTACGCCACTTAAAATACGACAGTGCGGTTTTTTCAAAATTCTATCTTTGTCGTACATGTACAAATCCCACTTAAAGGTAAGCATTGTAAACAAATGTTGAATTCTAGTTAAACATTTCAGCAGGCATATCCTTAAGGGTGAGGTGTTACCCATGTCTGCAACTTACTTTGAAATGCATCCAAAAAACCAAATGGATTGATGGGTGAGTAGAGGGGTGGATAATTGGATAGATACGTGACAAAGCAAGTCCAGTAAAATTTATAGAGTCTAGGTGGATGGTATATGGGTATTCACAGTTTTTTAGCTTTTCTGTATGTTTAAAAATTTCCATAATAAAATGTTGGAGAAAAGATACAAGATTACCAACGTTTTTAAATCATGCCATTAAAAATTTTAGAAGCTCACTAAATAGAGTGCTTTCTTTTATCTTTACCTGTTTCTTATGTCTTTGCTGTTTTTCTTTGGCAGACTAGTATAGGACAAATATTGGTACTCGGTAAAGGCACATTTCATTACTACCCACTTAAAACTTAGGGGGACCACTGTCTGGGGGACAGACACACTTGTAGCTCTGACTCAGGCGGTGCAAAGGCAATATATGTAATCTAAACGTCTGTATATTCTGAAAAAAAAACTTAGGGGGAGATAAACTATGCCAGTGTTCTTGTAAAATACGTTAATTAGAGAAATCCAACTATGATTGTCAATTATGAATATCCTATTTATGTGTAAAATACATGTATTCACTAGAGTGTTTGTTAACTAGTTAACAAAGGTTCAGGAGAGATTAATATATTGTCCATAAAGAAATTTAGTTTTGTTTTTTGCTCCAAGCCGGACTTCAGTAACGACATGAAATTTAAAATACACTAATGGCCGGGCGCGGTGGCTCACACCTGTAATCCTAGCACTCTGGGAGGCCGAGGCGGGCGGATCATCCTGAGCTCAGGAGTTCGAGACCAGCCTGAGCAAGAGCGAGACCCCGTCTCTACCAAAAATAGAAAGAAATTAATTGGACAGCTAAAAATATATATAGAAAAAATTAGCCGGGCATGGTGGCACATGCCTGTAGTCCCAGCTATTTGGGAGGCTGAGACAGTAGGATTGCTCGAGCCCAGGAGTTTGAGGTTGCTGTGAGCTAGGCCGATGCCATGGCACTCGCCCCAGGAGAGAGAGTGAGACTCTGTCTCAAAAAATAAAATAAAATAAAATAAAATAAAATAAAATAAAATACACTAATGTCCAGAAGTGACTGCAATTATCAAGTGATAAAATTTACTCATTCTGTCTTCAAGCAGTAGGCATTTTTGTGGATTCCATGAGTGTGTTTCTGGGTATTTAAATTTTAAATCACCCCTTTGTAACTGCAGCTGAGGCTCTGGAGTGATTGGGAGTTGGGAGTAAGGAAGGAGGGGCAATTTTTTACCTATCTCTCTCATGCCCACCAAAAAAATAAAAATTAGAAAATAATGTTAACCCGTGAGTGTCTGAGATTTCACCAAAATTAACCCCTGCTAGCATACTTTCACAGCTGATTCTTTACTTTCAAATTGCCTGCGATCATAAAGTTATCCTCGTAGTCTTTTTCACTTATGTCATGCTTATCTGGAGCATTGCAAGTAAGATGTAGCCATAAACAGTGAAAACATTGCCAATAATGGATTAAAAAGTAAATAATGAACTTATCGTAAAATGTATTTTCATTTACATATGCTTACTTAAAGTTTGAAAAGAAAATTTGATTTCAAAGAAATAGTGGAGTTCAGGATTTTTCAGTTAGCAGCTCTACATGATGGATCTTATCTTTTTTGTGCAAAAAAAGTGAATTTCAATGTCAAGCACTAACACACAATAGTTAATTCCCACTCATATTATATATACAAGACTAATATTCTGGCACTTACATCCTAAAGAAACAAAACAAACCCCTTATTATTTCCCAAGAATATAAAGTATAAACACTTGAATCATAAAATGATAAGCTCTAAATTTGCTATTTTTATCCGTTAAATAGAACTAGCTTTTAATGGGTCCCCAAAAGTGATGAAAGTCTGATTTCCAATTATTCCTAGATGATTTTAGGACTCCTGTATTACTTAAATATCAGACATGTAAACCAATCTGCTCAATCAATGATTACCCTGCTCACCCTTCGACTACTGAACACCTTTAAAATGCCAGAAATTAAAAATCCTTTGTAGAATATCAAGACTATGTTTTAATAAAAAAGAAAACACTTTGACACATAGGCAGCATGGGCTTTTGAAAAGCCCTTTGTCACTAACAGTCGAGCCTCTTTCTTGAAAAAAAGAATAATGTGTTCAGCATTAGAAATGTGAGTTATCTAAAGAAAACAGTGTGGTAACATAATTGATATCTAGTGAATTGCTTACTATTTTTAAATCAATTATTCACTAAGTAAAACTGTTTTCCCCTTTCCTTTGAAAAGCACTAAAACCTTGAATGTATTTAGTTAGATAAAGAGAACAAAAACTATATTTAAATCACTTTTTAAAATATCACATTTTCATGTGTACTTAGAAAAATACAGGGGAAAAAAAGTTGTGAGTTTTTTCAAGGGTAGTGAGAATAAACAGCAAGTGGAAAGAAAGGATTATGTAAAAAGCAACGTACTCACTGAAACCAGACAATGAAGAATACATTCAATCATGCAAATGATTAGAAACACAACTTACCTCCTCTGACAAAGGTACTTTTGGGGGCACAGGAGACAGGAAGGGGTAAAGCCGTGATAATGGATTAAGGAACATATCAGAGCTAGAGGTCTCAAGCAAAAAGCCCAGAATATTAGACAAGCATGTTTCAATCCTCCCTTCCTCCCAAATGGTTGTCATAACCGAAACCCTACCTTAGAGAATCGAATATAAAGAAATCACTTGATTAGCAGGAACTTGTCTTCATGCTATTGAAAGTAAAATTCCAGAAGTCATTATGCCTATTAAATGATTATAGTCTGTTCTCCAGGGAGGATTTATGATCCATGCCACCTTCTCAGGAATCACAATTACCCTGAGATGAACTGTACAGCCTGTCAAAGGAAAAGTTCTCTTTAGTGCAGACTTCTACTCGAGAGTGAGCAGGTACAGATGCAACCAAAGTCATAGCAAAGTTTCATTTAATCACTGAATCAAGCATACAGGCTTTTAATTAAAGCTCTACAGGGTTGTTACTGGTTGTGTCTTTTGAGCTTCTTTTCAGTCTGAGAGGTTTTTAACATATCACACCAGGGTTACATTTCCCTGAAAGCAGACAAGGGTTTCAAAGAAGAAACAAACACATACACTACATCTTGGCTGCATTTTAAAATGACTCTCCCAGAACAGAATCTTTCCTCCCTTCTAGTAAACACATGCTTGTATACATTAAAATAAATAGGGTATATAAATTAGCAAGTCAATGCTCTTCTATATCAAAAAATAAACCCCCAATCCATGACAGGCTCACCATTTCCAGAAACAGGTATTTGGGGTAGAGGCATTGGGAAAACACACACACACACACACACACACACACACACACACACACACAAACCACAAAAATGCAAACCAAATGAAAGAAACATTGTAACCTAGGAGAATGTTCTTTGCTGGGCTTTCGGAGTTAAGGTAGCACACGCACACTATGCCACTTTTGTTCCAGCACGAGATAGCTCCACGGATGCCGGGCATGGTGACATACAATGGGTGTTAAAACCACACAGTCAGTCTTAGCAAATTAGGTAAATTAGAGATCATTTGGTGGTATTCTATTGTTGCTATTGTAATCACAGTAATTTTCCCTGGTAATGGTGCTTCGTGATGAAGTGCTGTTCTCATAGGATAATTGCGAAAGATACCAAAAGATTCAGGGATGCAGCATCTGGTTTTAAAAGCTCTTCAGATTCAAACTGGCATTTTACTTTATCTTGAAAATTTATTAGAGATTCAGATCATGCCGGTTTAAATGGAAAGGTGAAAGCAGGGTAATTTCAATCTATGAATTATTCAATCTCAGCCTGGCAAAATTGCCATCCATGAACTGATGCTCTGACAGTCCCTCTGCAGAGCCCCCATTACGCTTGTCATTTTTATTTCTTTATCTACAATCTCTTTCTCAGTTACTGAGCTCGTCCCTTAGGGCTCGGCTTCACAAACCAAGTATTTCAAATTGGCAATAACCTAAATGTGCCGCTGTCTCAAATCGCTGTCTCCACAGGCTGTCTTTTTTTCAAAATCATTAAAAACCACATCCATGATGATATCTGTTAGGCTCTTTGATTAGATGAATTAAAATACACACACACACACACACACACACACACACATGCACACACACATAGGAAGGCATCATTGCGATGAAGAGTTATGTTCCGCTAACATCACAGAGAAGATAAAGTGATGCGTTCTGCTTCCTTCTTTGTTGTCAGCGTGACCCATCCTGGTTGCATAGCATGACGCAGAAAGGAGCCACAGCTAAAGCCGGCTTGCCTGGCGCCCTGATTTCCAGCCAGAGTTGATGAGGACTGCATGGCAGGTAGGCTAATCCAGACAACTGTATACTTAGTGAGCACGGTTATTTAGGAAAATAAGAAGAAGCCATCGGATGACCGAAATTAGACTGTCATTCTCCCAGGCTCCACCTGCACCCAGACTGCAATCGCAACGATTCTCCACTTGATGGCTGGTTGTGTCACTGCTAGTCGACAGCTGCCCCGCATCCAGAGAGGGCTGGGATTGATTTAGGTCAGGGAGTCTGGTGTCTCCTTTAAACCGTGTTCTAACTGAGGAGTGGGGATCTGCGCCAGCCCCGTGACCAGCCTTAAATGTGAGCTGGGGAGTCACACAGCGTCACTGCGGTGAGTCGCTCACACAGGCCCCAGGCAGACAAACCATGGCAAGCATCCTCTCCTTTGTCCTAGCCTTTATTCCTGCAGGTAGAGCAGCGTGGCACAAGAAGCCCCCAACTATTCACACACATGGTGGGAAACCAGCCGTGCTCCATCAGAGGCAGTTTGGTTACAAGACTCCGAGCAGTACTTGCTCAGCTGAAAATTCACGCTGCAAAGTTGCCATCATGTACATGCAGACTGCATCTCTGCTCCTGGCTAAACAAAGGTAAATACTCCTCACGTAAGAAATGCTAAGTAGTAGCAGGAAGCGAAAACTTTGAAACTCTCTTGCTTTGTGCCTAGTTGTATGCCTCTGCCGTGCTGCATTGCGACGGGACACTGCCGGAGCCGGAGCTGGCAGTGGCGATAATGCAGACAGCAGCAGCTCTGACTCGGCAGTCAGCTGACTTGCAGGGTGTTATCATTCAAAGTCCTCTGCAGAATCAGGCCAGTTTCTAAGGTGGCACTAGACCTTGAATGGAAAGTGTGGCTTGGAGGAGGGCAGCCTTTCTCCATCCACACCTGGCAGGGACATCTTACATTGATTTTCTCTCTGGCAGAGCTTTTAACTCACAGCCTTCGGGACTTAACTATTTCTGTCCTGCTGGCTAAGATGGCAGGTAGTTCTTGGGGTGACCATTCCAAGGCTAGAACAGGTTAAAACCATCACTGTCCCTGACGTTTTGGCTGGTGTCAGCATCACAAGAATGATTGTGGGAGAATTCCTGCCCGTGTTTTGTTTTGCAAAGCACACTACTTTTTGAACAGGTAAAAATTGCCTTAAGCTACTTGTATGCTGTAATGAACTAGAAAATTATACCTAGAAGAATGGCAAGAGCAATAGGGAGAACTCAAAGGTAAATTAGTCCAGCAGTAGCCTTAAATCATGGTCCGGTTGCTA
Source organism: Indri indri (assembly GCA_004363605.1). Classification (NCBI taxonomy): domain Eukaryota; kingdom Metazoa; phylum Chordata; class Mammalia; order Primates; family Indriidae; genus Indri; species Indri indri. Next base: position 28,870 of record RJWJ010006926.1, on the reverse strand, counting down.
TAAAGCAGTGCGCATGCTCTATTGTGAAACGCAGGTTGTGCATCCCAATTAATCTGACAATGGAGCAAAAGCCTTATATGGTATTACCCCAGTGGTTTGAGGAATTGCTAAAATAAGAAAGCCGTCATTACCAGGCATTTGTTTAATGACTGTAATCATACTGAATTAATTTAACTTGCTGCAATGTTTAACAGAAAGTCAATTATAAATTTGTGCTAAAAGAATAACAGTATTTGCATAGCACCTTCCTCTGAGGAGACATCCTCTGAAGATAACCTCATATCCTCAGCATTTACAGAGCACTCAGAATGTGCTAAGTGCTCTACAGAACAATCCATGACTGGCCTCTCTGAGGACAGGTGCTTATGATTCTCAGCTAGAATGATGCTTGCATACTGCATGAATAGTGTACTTGGGTTACCACGTCGACCTATGCTACTCACTTTGTAAGGGTTTGCAGTGATTTTATTTTCCATTTCTGTCTCATGAATTTTATCTTTCTGTTTGCTTCTCATTTGGTTCTCTTGACATGAATCCCGCTTGAAAGAGGATGTTTCTAGACAGCAGAGAGGTCAAAAGTAGATGAAAAAGCATGATTCATGTCATTATAGAATTACAATGGGTATTAAGTGATATTCAAATAAGGGACTGATTCCACTTTTAGGGTGAACCGTAAACCAATGCTGAGAAGTGCCAAACATGGGCTTCCCTTCCTGTTCTCGTTCCAGCTCTCATTAGTAGAATCCAATAATCTCCTAAGTTTACCCTGCTAACTCCTTTCAAATCCTGCTATCAGAGAATGAGCCCAAAGTGATACAAATCACTAAAAAGTTTTGGTGTAGCTCTTTGGAGGCACTTCTATTTTTGATGAAAGTAAATCTTCTGGAAAAGCTGTGGCTATCTAATTGTGGGATTTCAGGCACCTACTCTCCAGGTAGGAAATCATTTCTGAGGGGTGAGGGGCTCTTCTAGGGAGGCCACTCCTGCTTCATCATGAGGCAGGTTCTGTGCCCAGGGCGCTCGCCACCCAGTGGTGGTAAGGAAGGCTTGGCCCGGCAGCCCCAAAGCCAGCATGTGCCATGTATGTTGGTGGTCAGTGTGGGTTCCCAGAGCAGGAGATACTCTGACGGCATCTCACCCTCTTTGAGGGCATCTTATTTTTGCTTGCGAGTTTTTTTTTAAGTCCTCGCTCATTAGGGAGAAGTGGCCCAAGCACTGGTATGTTTTAAAATCTCCCCCAGGTGATTAATTCTACTGTATACCCAAGATTAAGAACCACTGATTAAATTATGCCATGGTTTTGGTTGTTTTGTTTTTTGAGACAGAGTGTCTCTCTGTCGTCCCAGCTCGAGTGCAATGGCATCATCCTAGCTCACAGCAATCTCAAACTCCTGGGCTCAAGCGATCCTCCTGCCTCAGCCTCCCAAGTAGCTGTGACTACAGGTGCACACTGTCACACCCAGCTAATTTTTCTATTTTTACTAGAGACAGGGTCTCACTCTTGCTCAGGTTGGTCTCAAACTCCTGACCTTATTGGCCTCCCAGAGTGCTAGGATTACAGGCATGAAACACCATGCCCAACCCATGCATTTTTTTTTTTAACACAAGTGAATTTGTGCTTGGAAATTCAAATACATTATATATGTTATAGTTAACTGCAAAGATGAAGAAATGAAAATGAGCCCTTAAATTTATCTGTCTTTATCTTTAGTATTAAATTCTGTACAAATCAGTAAAAAGAAAATTATTTTAATAGAAAAAAATATGTATAGCTGTGATAGACCCAGATGTCCTCTGTATGTGGGGACAATCTGGCCACATATGGTAGGCACACCCTTCCACAGCTCCTTGTACCTTTCTTTCTTACAGCACTGACTAGCTTCCTTGTTTTGAGACGTCTTGTTCACCTAGCGTCCTCCTCAGTGGACTTGGGAGCTCTTTGGGGACAAGGACACAGAGACATGATACACTTATCTCGATGTATGCCTTCGCTCTGCCTGGCAAGTGGTAAGTCCTCAGTATTCATTACAGCATTGAGGGAATGCTAAAGTCATCTTCCTGTTAGAGAAGAAAGCTCAGAGACATCCAAGTTTCCAACCTGAGAACATAAAGCTTTTCTTTCATTATAGATTACCCTGAAATCACATGCTTCCCAATGACGGAACTAATGCTATTTCTCAACTATAAATATTGACCTAAAGACTATATAGCAGCTGGGAGTGGTGGCTCACGCCTGTAATCCTAGCACTCTGGGAGGCTGAGGTGGGAGGATCGTTTGAGCTCAGGAGTTCGAGACCAGCCTGAGCAAAAATGAGACCCCATCTCTACTAAAAATAGAAAGAAATTAATCTGACAACTAAATATACAGAAAAAATTAGCCGGGCATGGTGGCACATGCCTGTAGTCCCAGCTACTCGGGAGACTGAGGCGGAAGGATTGCTTGAGCCCAGGAGTTTGAGGTTGCTATGAGCTAGGCTGACACCATGGCACTCTAGCCCGGGCAAAAAGAGTGAGACTGTGTCTCGAAAAAAAAAAAAAGACTGTATAGCAAGGAGCAGAAAAAGGGAGGAGGTGGGAAAATGATTAACACATTGTATGAAAGAAAGTCAATCACATCTCAATATTCTAATAAATTTCAGTTAATTTTAGGTATTTATTCAGAAAAATAAGGCACATGTTTGATTTTCCTTTTGCATTTTTGAGAGAGAGGCCAATGAGGATGGTGGCTTTCAATGCCTTTGCTAGAAATCTGCCCTCTTCAGCACACACAAGGGAAAATATTCTCTTCCTAAGCCTTCTGGAATTCTCCATTTTGATTTTTTTTTTTTTTTTTTGCCACACACTCTGTGGCAATGTTGTGAAGTCTGTGGATCACTTCTCAATAATGCTTTTATGTGCATATGCAATACAATAAATAGGATTACAAAGGAAATTAATTATATTAAATATCCTCACTTAAGAAACTTTGCCTTAGAAAATAAAAATATTTCCAAGGTGAAATTGCAAAGTGACGTTGGTTGTCTCTGTTCCAATTATTACCTAATAAGGAAACAAGTTCAAAAACAGCCTAGACGAGATGTGGGAGTAGGAAGTGGAATAAATGACTATATTTATTGAATTGCATTAAAATTAAAACTGGATGTTTCTTCTTAAAAGTAACCTTTTCAGTGACTAGCATCTTCCCCATTTTCACATTAAAAAAAATACTATACTTTCTAAACTGATTAATTCACATTACAAAAACTCTCCCTAAAGCTCCTTGGGGAAAAAAAAAAGAAAAGAAAAGAAAGAAAAGACAATTGATTCTTTCAACTTTTTTGTTTTAAAGCTGAGGAAGGAAATTGAAGCTCAAAAAGGTTGAGTCATGCTACAGCATTTTGTAAGTAAAGCAGGAGAACCCAAGTCTCAAGCCTCCTAAACCTACGTTAGATTCCCTCCTTTACATATTTACAGTCAATGGTGTGCTGGAGCCAGCTGGTGAAAGAGACGATTTTTAAATATTTAGGAATTTTACAAGCTGGGTACTGAACCATTGGTAGCTTGAAATCAACCATAGAGGAAGTATTTACACCACAGAAATTGGCAAACACTATAATTCTGGTTTTTTTTTTTCTTTTAAGACAGCTGGTTTACATGTTGTAATATATTTAATTATGCCAACTTGTTTCACGTATTCCTTTATTTCAATCCCAGGATCCAAAATGCTTAAAAATATGAAGCACATTGGTTAAACATAAAGCTCTCAGGTCAGCTGGTCTATCTTTGAGTTCTGCTGACACCACCAATTATCTGTGTGACCTTGGGCAAGTTAATTCCCCTCCCTGGGACTCATCTTCTTCTTCTGCACAACATGGCTAATAAAAAGTGTGCTTCTCAGGTTGCTATGTACCTCACACACGCCAAGCTTCCAATGACTGTTAGCCATGAGTATTTTCCTCTCCTTTCTCTCCTTCTTCTTTTTTCTTATTTAATCAGCAGATTGACATTATTTGCACTGATATAAATAAAAACATTTTTAAGACATTATAGGCCAAAAAAACCCCCACAGAAACAAAAACACTGTATACAACCAACTTGGGATTCTGGAGAAAGGAGATTTATTGTGTGGTTCCTGACTCTTATGGTTCATGGAAATTTGAAGAGATGGTGTTATTTTTGTATAAATTCTGTAATCTAAGAGAGTATCACAATTCAACAGGGTAATTAATGATGGACATGGTTTCAGCATGATTTTAGAGAATTTAGAGAAACCAAATAAAAACTATATACTGTATTTAAGGGATCACTGTATTGAAAACTTACAGTTGGGCCTCTTGCCCCTACAGTTATGTGGCCTCATTCTTGACTACATTTTCACTTGTGGAGTCTGATGGCCAATTTGCACACCTGCTGAGACATACTGTATTTTTCAGAACTAAGAATTCCTCTATTAATGAGATCGAGTTTTGGGGAAGAGGCTTTGTCTGGAGGCCCTGGAGGACTCAATTCACAAAGGCCAAAGAGTTGAAATGTCACCTTGGCTCTTCGCCTTTTCTGTTGGCCGTGGCATGCCTACGGAAGGCGTCCCCCGGGTTCTGTCACCTCCCTACCACCACTTGTCTGCAGTCAGAGTGTGATGGAGAGCAGGACCACTACCACAGGGAGAGGGGAGAGGAGCAGCTGGAAAGAGGTGATGCAGAAGCCCCCTTACTTCTGCTCATCCTGGCCCAACCACAAGAGAGCAAAACAGGAATAATGTTGTCACCTTGGTGCCCTAGGCTCACATACAATCCGCTGTAAAAGAGAACACAGAATAAAGTTGAACGCAGTTATTATAGACTTAGAGTGACAGGCGGTTCACTTCTCTCAGTTCAAAGGAAGGAAAAGGCATTGCTCTCTGGCCCTGCCTCCTGCAGGCCGTGGGGCTCCTGGCCCACCCACTCTGGGCCCACTCACTTGCAGAGCTGAAGGTCCACCCCCAAAAATGGCATCACGTGTGACAACAAGAACTCTCTAAATAGCCAGGCTGCGGCCCGGGAGACACCAGCCTTTCAGCACCTGCAGAAAAAGATATTTTAACCCAAATACCAATTCTGTATAATAACAGAACTGCAAGAAGAAGAATAGAAACAATTGCCATTTACCGAGAGTCCACAGTGTGCCAGGTGCACAGGAAAGCGTTTATCTTCCCGCTCGTACATTCAGTAAGGAACATATACATAGGGCTTCCTCTTCTTTTCCAAAGTGACTGAGGTATAACTGATGAATAAAAATTGTGTATATTTAAGGTATACAATGCGATGCTTTGATAAACATATACATTGTAAAGTGATTACCACGATCAAGCTAATTAACATATTTATTACCTCACATAGTTACAATTCATAGGCTGTGGCCAGAGTTCCAAGTGCTTTACATATAATAATTCATGTAATCCCGACAACAACCCTATAAGGAAGCTATTATTGTTATTCCCTCAAGGACACCATTTTGTAGGTATTATTATACACCTTTTGCAAAAAACCAAAGAAATGTGTACTGCCCAAATCACACATGTATTGAATGTAGGCTGGTGGATTCAAACCCAGGTGTGTCTAATCTAGGTTCAAATTCAAATCTTGTCCTCTTAACTATTAATATTCAAATATGGGCTTCTTACAGATTAGTGGTTAGTTGTAATAGTCTCCTAGTGGGCTGGAAAAGCCTAGAGAAAGAAGGAAAAAATAGAAACTAGACTTGGAATCACTCAGGGAAAGGTTTAAAGTCTAAGAGTTGGTGAGTAGAGAGACCCTGTCCCATAAGAATTATCAGAACATTGGGCTTTTTCACTAACGGGTTCCTTTAATGACATTTGAACTCAGTGGTGTGCTGGTACATCACCTCTCTGGGGGGAAAAAGACCTGGCTTGGAGAGTTTGCCAGTTGTCATGGCGTAAATACTCCCTTCATGGCCAATTTCAAGATTCCAACAGTTTAACAACCTGTTTGCAAAATTGCTTGATATTTAACAATTAGTTCTCACAAGCCAGTGGGGCTTGGCTTTAGGACACCACAGTTTGGGCTCAAGTAGCAGATTATTCTGCCCCTTCTAGAAGCCACATCCTTTCATAATACCCATGCATTCGAGGCAGACTTTGCATTAAGCACAGAGTCCTCTGATGTTTAAAGGCATTAAGCACAGAGTCCTCTGATGTTTAAAGACGTTAGGTGGCCTCCCATATCTTTCATGCTGTCCCTCTCAAACCATGTACTTTTACTTCTCCTATTTAATGACAATGGTTTTACTTTTGTTGTTCTTGATTTTAAAAGGAGGTTGAGGTGTTTATGTTTCTCTCACCTGACCATCGAATAAATCTACCAAATGTGGGTTGCTTCTTAAGTGGAGTGGCCCTTGATGGACTGGGTAAAAGGTTTTTTCACCCACGGGAAGTCGGTCAGCCTTTGGGAGGCCGAAGGACCCTGCAGAGGTATGTTTCTGTGTGCAGGTGTATGCACACACATGCATCCAGCAATATTCATTGAGAGCTCGGTATAAGCCAGGAGTGTGTGCAGGCACACAGCACTCACCATTTGGGATTTGCACCTGTACCTAAGTGCTTTCCCACAATATTTTGAGGCCCCAACAGCCATGCAAGGCCCCCTGTAAGTACATGATTACTATGAGGTCATGATATGAATTCAGACCTAGCAAATTAAATGGCAATTACCCTTTGAGAAACCATGTAACTCCAAGGATAATCACCATGTTCTGTGTAATTTTTTTAGATCTTTAGGGGTGCTAATTTGTAAAGCATATATAACCAAATGAATAATTACATAGCGAGGGGCTGAAAGGTAATTGCAAAATAATTGCATGCTATTTGATCCCTCCATGAAAACATGTTTAATAGACTATTCTCCTAAACTGTTGCTTTTACCTGTGGAATACTTTAAGGTTATTCTTTTTCCTCAGTTCTTTCTAACACTAAGGATTAACTCTTTTGAATACTATTATTTGGTAAAACATACTAAAGTGTAGGCTGTAAGTGTATATTGAAAAACTAGGTATGAAGTTTGGTATCTTTTCTACATGATGAAAAAATTATTCACTTTTAAAAGTTGATCATCAAATGCAGTCTGTTTTTTTTTTTTTATAAATACACAGTGCTGCAGGATTTTTATCTGTTTAATGTAGGGCTCTTTCTAGCATCTGGAGGTACTAGTGTTTTCTAAGTATCACTAAATTCTTATTCCATTTAATACTAATAGCAAGTCTGGTTGCATTTCTCTCTCTCTCTCTCTCTCTCTCTCTCTCTCTCTCTCTCTCTCCCCCCACTCTCTCACTCTCCCTTGCTCTCTCCTCTCACTCCAGGAATGGAAACTAATGGAGGTCAGAGATAAAATTAAATAAGTGCATGTTATGCAGCATCAGGGAGAGATCTTTGAGCTAGGAGATAGTAAACATTGTGCAAATCACTTATCTTCTCTACCTCAGGCTTATAAATCTTAAGCTGGGAATGAAAACATTTTGTGAGTAATGCACACAAATGCGTAATGCATGTGAATGTGCTTTAAAAAGTTCGAAGTGCTATTTTAAAATACAAACACTAATATCATGGAATTCTCGAACATGAGTAATTCTATTCATCTAAAATGATCTACTTGCACACCTCTACTCACCTCCCCACCCCCACAGCTCTGGGACCCTGTCTCTCATTTTATTCTCTCTTTATCCATTTCTTATTCCAATCACGTCTGCAAATAGTCAAGGGCCAAAAGTTGCAAAATGACAAATAAATACCTGGCAGAAAAATTGTTAACAAGATAGTGTTAATTACTGTTTCACTTCTACCTTTAGGAAATTTGAAGATTTTTCCTTGAAGAATATGGCTTGCTTCAATCGCTACATATAGAAGTGGCCTAATAGTTAAAATGAGCAAGAATTAGAACTTTTCAACACCATCAGTGTTCTTAATATATTGTAGATGGTCAGGTTTATAAATATAGTTACATGACACTTGCAATTGGTACTTATGGTTTTCCACACCTTTATGAAATGATCTACTTCTAAAGTGTTTTGCCAAAGTGACTCAGGTTTGTTTCTCAGAGGATGCAATGCTGGAGAATGACAATCCCAGGTCGATGCAGACTGACAATGGGTTTTCTTTTCTCAACGCTTCCTATCACTGATGCTTATTACGCCAACATTTCAAAATGGCACTAGGCACTTTTCGTTCCCTTTATCACTCCACGTACCACTCTTTCCATGATAAGTTAAATACTGTAATAGCCAACAAAATTATTTCCTAAGTATAAAAGAGCAGAAGCAGTCAGTCTTCTTGTGCTAAGATAATATAATGAGAAAACCAATAGAGAGCCAATAAAACCATTCAGAGTTTAGGTTCACAGTTTCATAGCGAATTAAAAGTTATATTGTTTTAGTGGTAGGAGAAAATGTTCATGAAAACTAGACTTCTGAACAGATTTATGAATGATTTCTAGATGCACTTCAGGCAAATGAGTAGCCCTTAAAATGGGATCATCCAGTTTGTAAACTTCTTTGTCTTAGAAGGATAGTCGCCACTGAGGAGGGACCTGTGTTTTGCAGTTGCTGGGGATATGGGACGCTCTGGGAAAGGGAGGAGAGTGTGTATGAGAGCTAAGGAGTGGAGACAGCGTGGGCTACATGTTCTGTGAAGAAGCATGGGTAACACGGACTTATCAGAAGCAATGGTGTACAAGGTATACATTTCTGTAAGTGAGGTTGTGTGTGGATTATTTATTTAGGATGGAAACTTTTTGAATACATTCAGTGGCTGAGGAAAAAAGAATTCATAGAATGTGATAAATTGGAGACACGGGAGGTAGAAGGGTCAATTGGTGGATTTCCAGAGGAGACAGAGATGGGACCAAGAGCAGGGCAGAGAAGCTGGCTTTGAGCATCCTTCACGTCCTTGGAGACTAAGGCAAAGGTGGCATGGATGCACCTGAGTGTGAGTTCCAGAATTAAGAACAGTGTTGCATACATATCTTCTGATCAGCAAAGACAGAGACCACCATCCTTCTAGACATAGATATCATGATGCTATTAATGCACTCCAAGATATACTTAGCTCTTTTAGACAATAGATCACCTTTTCTTGGAAAAATAGTGTAATATAGAGGTCAATAGCAAGGGTTCTGGCATTAGGTTCAAACCTTGGCCTATCCACTTACTCGCTGGAGGACTTTGGTCAAGTTACTTATAATTCTCAGTTTTCTCAAAAATGAAATGAGGATGATAATAATAATATAGCTACCTGAAAGAATTACCATGAGAATTAAATGAGATAACTAATAGTAAACATTCAAGAAATGTTAAATATTATTTTGATTGCTCATGTTACTCTTATGGTAAATTAAAATGAATAAATATTTTTATAGGGTGCTGTTGAGCAAATTTCCCCCATTCTGTCTGTGTACAGTTAATAATTTAGACTCAGAGGTAAGACTTTAACTCCATTGACGTCTGTGTGTTAGATTCACTTTATTTTTCCATTCTCCTGAGATCCTTTTGAGTTCTGATTCCATTATGCAATGTATTTATCATCCTCCTAGCCTGTGTACTCTGTGAATCTCATAAGAATCCTGTAACAGCCACTGCTATTTACATATTTGGTAACTGTTTTCACCTTCTTCCTTACTGACACATCCTTAATTTGGTTCTGTTGTAGCAGCGGAGCCAGTTGAGGTTCTCCATCTCTCAGCATCCCTTGCAGCTAGAGGTGGTCATGTGATACAGTGCTGGCCAATGAGGTAAAATCAGAAGTCACTCTGTGGGTGTCTAGGCAAGCTTATGAAAGAGGCCAGACACATGAGAATGAAAACCAGATTCTAAGAACGAGGAAGAGGCGCAGAGCTGCGCCAGCCCTGTCCTGTGCACCTCCAGTCATATGACTCCTTGTTATATGACAAAAGCAACTCCTATTTAATGAAACCTCTGTCACTAGATTTCTGTTATATTTAGTAAATGCAATTGGTACCTGCTACAGACACCATCTATATAATCTTATCTAAATATTTGGAGGGAAAAAGGGAACTTGAACCGAACAGAGCTAAGGATAAAATACTATGGCATATCCTTACAAACCATCCTCCAGCTTGATTATTTTCACACTAACAGATCTTACTTTGTAAAAATTATCATGTCAATAGGCAATTGTGTTACCTGTGTTAATTTCGACCCCATTATTAGATCATATAGATTGTATCTTATTTCCTTTATAGTTGAGCCAGTGCCTACCCTTACCCTTGGCGAGTGGCATGCATTCAATACAGATTTGTAAAACTAAAAGAGGTCTTTCCACAATCAACTTCTCATTGTACAGGTAAGGAAACTGGGGTTCAGATGCCTTGTCCCAACTCAGGCATCCAAAAAACCCTAGAGCTGGGTCACATTCTCACAACCGGTGTATGTTGCACTACTCCACACAGTTTGAATAACTCATACAAACCTTCCCTTTGTATCATACTTTCTTTTCAAGATCTCATTTGACTTTACCCCAAATTATATTTTTAACTTCTTAAATACCCTTTGGCATTAATGAGGGAATTAAAAAAATTTTTTTTTGTTTTTCAGGCTCTGAGTACCTGCTCACAATCAAAGAACCAGAGCAAGTAAAGAAAGTAGACTTAAAAGGTTTTGCAACTGTAGGGGTCACTGCACTATGAAGGAATCAGACTGATAAAGGGTCCCAAATTTCCCTCTGGACCTGGGATGGGTTAAGTGGCCCCTACCCCCATTGTTAGGATCTCAGTAAGAATGGCTTTTCCCTGTTGAAGATTGTCCTTCTTTTCAAGTAGAAAGAATTTTTAAGGTTCTCTTAGTACCCTGCAGTAGGACAGTACAGGCACAAACATTTCCTTGATATTTAATAACTCCCTAACTCCCTCCAACTGCTGCAGCTGCTACATGACAGGCGCAGGCAAAGATTAGATAGGCATTTGCACCTGGCCAGCCATAAACTGCTTCTTAGTTGCATGCGAAGGTTAACAGGCCCAATTCCCTCTTCTCCCTGGACCCAGAATATTGCAACATGAAAGAGAGCTGTAATTATTTATAAACAATAAAAACTTCTGTAGACTATATAAAATGAATGGATTTATTTGCCTACTCAGAGTAGAAGTAGATATTTTCCTGGTTCTTGACAACTTTGGGGCTGTGATTAGAAATGCCTTCTCTTCCCCTTGTTCTTTGTATTTGAATGTTAGACTACAGGTTTTGTTTCTGTCAGAGTGACAGGGGTGGTCTCTTAATGTCTACTGAGTGGTCTGTCTGCTAGTTAGTGACCCGAACCTTTACAAACTAGGACCTTTGTTCTTCGTAACTTTGCCTTGGTACTTTCTGGTGCATCTGCCTCCAGCCTGCCTCTTCCGTCTCTGCTGTTCCGGGTTTCCTGACCCAGCAACAATGCGCGGTGGGAGAAGCGCAGCTCAGCTTGGGACATAGGGTGGAGCTGGGTGCATTTCATTGAGTTCTCTCCTTAGTCATGATTCAGTAGACCCTGGCTGGCTCAAAGCGAGATTAAAATGCATTTATAGACCACTACAGCCAGCTGTCATCTGCTTAGTTGCAATGTGGTAATTTGAGAGCATTAAAAAGAAAAAAATCAAAACACTCGAAGAATCCATATTAGCAGACTATTCGAATGTGTTGTCTTTTTCCACAAACCCTAATGCTCTACGCTTTTGTGACCAGTATGTTACATAAGCATGACTCACTCTTAGAATCGAATGACTCCATTGACCATGTGGAGGTCAGAGGCACACAAGGAACTTCCGTTGAAACGAAAACTTGTCATATTGGTGACACTTTCTACTCCTGGTTTCTAGTAGTTTCCAAACTTTTCAAGTATAAGAGGCTATTTTTTAACCTAATAATAGTAGTTTTGTTTTAGTCTCTATTGATTGAGAATACCAAAAGGTACTATGAAAGCAGTGTATTTTGCATTATTAATCATTACAATAGCTACTTACACATGAAAAATAGTAGTATATATATTGCAATACATTATTTATTCTGTCCTTCATAATACTTGATGTAAATATAGATTTCAGGACTCTTTCAAGTAACTCCAAGGCTTCCCAGGGGTTCAAGGTCCAAATTATAAATACAGCCACCCTTTGAAATAGAGAATGACTCTTGCAGAAGCATTTTAAAGAGAGGGCTGTTATTATAAAATCATCTGGCAAAAACTTACAAAATAAGATCCTCTGGTACACCATATTCCACAGGACAAATAAAGAGAAAGCTAGGGAGATAGCTTTCAAATTTCCAGTAATAACATTGGCTGCTATGCTTCTGCTATTTAGCCAAATTATGGATACGATATTGGACCAACGTAATTAGATAAAATTCCTAATCAACTCAAACCTTTTTATCTTCTTATAGTGCATAACCCTCAGCCAGTAAAATCATTGCATTAGCAATAGTGAACTACACTTGAAAATCTCTATTTAGTAAAACTACATTAAGTAGAATAAAAAGTATATGATGAGCAATCTAATTTAATTTTTATATGAGATTCCTAACATATATTGAGCTATCTGTAATTTTAAAATCATGTTCTCTCTATTTAGAGCTGTAAAATAATATGCATATAATTGGATATGTCTGAAAGTTATTTGTACCTTTATTTTCCCTTTTGAATTGGGGCAAGCAATAGTTCCTAAAACAGCATCCCATTCACATCTTAAAACACATGGCATAATTCTAGGGTAAATTATGTCGTTTCTTCTCTAAAATCTTTGGAGGAAAAACATGCTATGTATCATTTTCCAGTAATCCTCAACTGTTAATCCTTGACTGTTTGTGTTTTCTCCTTGGAGTCTACTTTTCCTGATGGAATTAAACTTGGTTTGTAATCTAAAGACCTGATGTTTTCACTGGGTGAGAAGAAATGAGAGGATCAGCCTTACACTAAGCCGAACTACTCCCCGGCTAATCCTCTGCAGATAGCAAACACCAGGAAAGCAAAGATAAACCTCACATGGGCAACTCCAAGGCTACACATCCCTAGGAAGGATACTTCAAGACTTCTGTGGGTGCCTAGTAACAAAAGAGATACAGTCCACAGGCAGAGGAGATACACATTCCCATGCGGAGTTCAAACAAGTTAAATAGTGACCCCCACCAAGCAGGCAGGGGACCTGATAACCTCTTCTGGTCCGGACGTCCAGAGAGATCTGTGAAAGCCAAAGGCCAGACTTCTGACATAAGTTCCACTGCCCTGACGATGTGCAGCTGACCCACCAACATCTAATGGCTATGCACCTATGAAGACCTTCCAGGATGGCAAAAATCAGGGTTTCATTCTCAGTCCTGTTCTGAGCACAGGGTTGCATTCTTGACATAGTATAACATTTCCTTCCTTACACCTCAAAGACTCCAACTCCCTTTCCTTAGAGTCCACCTCTGAGCCCACTTTTCCTGCATTTGCATCCAGGTGCAAATTCATATGTGTGATGGGAATCCTTCATACAAATGCAAATCATTTTGCAAGGTCAAAATTCTTTTGTTATGGGACTGTGGGGGCCAGCCTCTAGAAAAATTTGCATTTTGACTGGTTATGATAGGCACAGCTATGGGTTCTAGAAATGAAGGGACAAAGAGGTCTTTACAAAATCAAATTAACAAACAAATGAGATACAAATATACTCTATTAACTGTCTATATTTTTTGAAACAGGAAGAGACTAGAATTTAGAATGCTGAAATGCGTCCAACTGAAAAGGGACAAAAAGAATTTTAATGAATTACAACACAACTGGAGATACAGACTGGATAATTAGAGTCTCCATGACTGTAACTCAGGGGAAAGCTGGCTTGATTTATCCCCTTCAGCCAATTTGTGAGGGAAAATGACTGTATGTCAAAGCAAGAGTTCCACATAGATTGTAGTCTGAGACAGCTTAGTTATAAAGAATATTTAAGCTAATATTAGAACGTTTTAAAACATTTCCAACCAAATATTTTAAAATGACTTGCTAATATAACATAAGACAATATTTTCTAAGTTATAAAAATTGAAACTGGAAATTTTTTTCCAAATTCAGTTCTAAATATTTTTCTCTAAAAGGCCTGTATTACTTTAGTCTTCATTTCTTTTCTTTTTGTTTTTTTATTTTAAGAGACAGGGTCTCACTATGGTGCCCAGGCTAAGCTCAAACTCCTGGGTTCAAGTGATCCTCCTGCCACAGACTCCCAAGTAGCTAGGACTATAGGTATGTGCCACTGCATTCAGCTTACTTTGTTCTTTAAATCATCCTCCTTAATCCAAACACATCAACACTGAGAAACCAAGATATCTAGAGCCAGTGATGTGGATAAGTGTGAGGGTAATAAAAAAGACTGTCAGGGAATCACCTGACATCACCCACAATTTATGAGATAGAGTTATAAGTACTTTGACTACTGAGCACACAAACTTGGACAATGACCAGTGTCACCTACCCTTGATCCCTGAGGTTGATCCAGACACCTGCCCCCAAATCCCCTCCAAACAGACATGTAGATTCATACCCTCAAGAGCTTCAGGGTTATACATTGGCCCTGGGCAGACCTCTCTACACACGGAAGTGGTTCAAAGCTCACCTGGAGATGGATCTCCTGAATCAGGATTTGCAGAACGCAGTAAGATTGGCTTTAGAAACCATGGAGGATGAGTGGCACCAAATGTGTTTTTCTTGTTTCTAGGCCTTCCTGAGTATGACTAAAATTGCTCATGCAGATATAAGAATTGCTAATGTAGTGTCTCTTAAGATTTAGTCTTGTCTCCCCAAGCAGACTGCAAGTTTCTTAAGATAGGATAAGTCTTCCTACCAGGCCCCTCCCCCAACCAAGTGCCCAACATTGGACCTTTGAACCATTGGCCACGATAGTGTCTAGCTCTAGGCTAGATAACCTGAGAGACCCTGTTTGGAATCACTGAATGTGAGTACTGGCACATGATAATCACATATTGGTCTCTCTTCCTCTCTCTTTCCTACCTTCCCTTCCCACCTTTCTGAAACCAGCACAGAAGTGTGTGTGCGTGCACACTTGAGTGAAGGTCCCGTGCACATCTAACTGTAATTGTGAAACTCTTTCTTATCACCAAAGACTTAAAAGGGTTATCTTTATGAAAAGAAAGAAAAAACTTACCCCACCCCTACCTTCTTTTTTTTTTTCTTTTTTCTTTTTTTATTTCAGCATATTATGGGGGTACAGATGTTTAGGTTATGTATGTTGCCCTTGCCCCCCACCCAAGTCTGAGTTTCAAGCATGTCCATCTCTCAGATGGTGTGCATTGCGCTCTGTGTATGCATATACCCATCCCCTCGTCCCCCTCCCCCTCCCCTCCCTCCTCCCTCCTGCCCGACATCCAATAGATGTTATTCTTATATGTACACTTATGTGTTGATCAGTTAATACCAATTTGATGGTAAGTACATGTGGTGCTTGTTTTTCCATTCTTGGGATACTTCACTTAGTAGAATGCATTCCAGCTCTATCCAGGAGTACACAAGAGGTGCTATATCACCATTGTTTCTTAAAGCTGAGTAGTACTCCATGGTATACATATACCACATTTTATTAATCCACTCATGTATTGATGGACACTTGGGTTGTTTCCACATCTTTGCAATTGTGAATTGTGCTGCTATAAACATTCAGGTGCAGGTGTCTTTCTTATACAGTATCATTTGATCTTTTGGGTAGATGCCCAGTAATGGGATTGCTGGATTGAAGGGTACTTCTACTTGTATCTCTTTAAGATATCTTCACATTGCTTTCCACAGAGGTTGCACTAGTTTGCAGTCCCACCAGCAGTGTATGAGTGTTCCTATCTCTCCGCATCCACGCCAACATTTATCGTTTTGGGACTTTTTGATAAAGGCCAGTCTCACTGGAGACAAGTGATATCTCATTGTGGTTTTGATTTGCATTTCCCTGATGATTAGAGATGTTGAGCATTTTTTCATATGTTTTTGGGCCATTATTCTGTCTTCTTTTGAAAAGTTTCTGTTCATGGCCCCTACCTTCTTAACCTTTCTCCATTCTAGCAGTAAAATTTCCATCAGTTGATGTCCCAGGGAGCCAGTGCTTATGCTTTTACAAGCTGTGGTTTAATAATGCCTGCCTTAAAGGACAGGACACTTTACATTTTCCCATTCAGTCCTTCCCCAGGTCAATATTGGGCTCAAAATTCAATTATATCCCAAGATCTATTGGCACTATTGTATGGCACAGTCTATTTAGGAAGCACCAAACTCAGTATCAGGCATGTAATAACTGTTCAATAACTATTCAAATAACTATTCAAATAATCAATATTATCCCTTTCCTTAAAGCTACCTGAAGGATGGTTATTGCTTATACTCTGTGATATCTACTCTGAGAAGTTCACAGCAATTGCAAACCATTTGATTGCTAAGCCTCTTTGTTTTCTGAATGATTTTAATCTTACTCATAGTTCCTGGTATATACCACTACCGCTTGCATTCATCCTATGGTTCATTCCACAGATGCTCGTGCAATGTCATTTAGGTAGGGTATATGCACAGTACCACAGTGAGGCTAAGAGGCAATATAGTGTTGTGGTTAAGAGAGCAGGCTCAGGAATAGCTTGGAGCAAATTACTTAAATGCTGTTCCTCAGTTTCCTCATCTGTAAAATGGGGATAATTATAGTATCTACTTCACTGGGTGGCTGCAAGGAATAAATGGGGCAAATCACATGAAGTGCTCAGAACAGCATCTGCCACACCTTCAGCACCTCTTAGGTGATAACTATTGTGATGTTTCCAGGAACTAGTGCAGGGGTTCTTGAACAGGGGTCCATGGATTCCCAAGGCTCACAGATGGAGAGTGTCTCAGAAATTCTTGAGATTATTTGCAAAATTTAGAGTGATTTGTCCAGAGTTTATCATTTAGAATTTAGAGTTTTCATCAACTTCTCAAAGGGTCAATGAGACCCAAAAAGTTCAGATCCACTGAACTGGGGCAGTAGAGATATAAGCCAGAAATTTTGCCCTCCATGACCTCACAGTCTAACAGAGGAAATGGATATTTGATGACAAAAAAATGTGATAGAAGTTATGTAGAAATGGTCCCCAAAGGCAATGGGACACAAAGAAGGGCCACCTGAGAGAGTGATGCAACAAGCAAGGCTTCCTACAGTAGGTAGCATCTAAGTCTTGAAGTATGAATATGAGACAGCAGGTGAAAAAGGGATGTGAGAGTTCCAGGCATAGTGAGGGTCACGTGGAAAGGTATGAGCTAGTGTGGGCTGTGCAAGGTAAAGAGTTGAATATAAGTGGACGCAGCAGAAATGGAGAGACGGAGGCTAGTGAGAAGGGCAGGGGCCTAGGCATGAAGGACTTTCACTGAATGTTATGCTGATGCGTTTACATTGTATATAGAAGGCCAGTACAGTAGACATTACAAGTGCTCACCAATATTTCCAGTTCTCTGCCCCACCCCAGATAGAAGAGACATCTCCTTGCCCCACTGCAGCTGTGCAGGGCCATGGGCAAGCTTCTGGCCAATGCACTGTGACTTGAGGTAATGTGCCATGTTCAGGACAAAGTCTTTCTGTACTATGGTATGATTCTCCACATCCCTCTCTCTTGCAACAATCACAGAGGAGGACTCGTGTTGCTCTAGCAATGAGCTGGTCCCCTTCCATAGCAGACTTTGAAAGAGTGAAAACCAAATTGTGATTGTGTTTTGCCGGTAAAGATTAGAGGTTGTCTAATACCTCAGCATCAGCATCTCTTGACTTAACATAACTAGTATAGCCACGGAAGGCCATTAAAAATGTTTTCCCTGAATATTATAAACGGGAATTTACATCTTATAGAGAAGGTACTCTGGAGCTATTGAAGGATTTTAATCAGGGCAGCGATGTGGTATTTAGGTTTAAGATTGCTCTAGTAGCGGTGTGAACTGCCTAGGAGGCGAGGAAGCTGAAGGCAGTTAGGAGGCTGGTGCATTAGCCACAAAGTGAAGTAAGCAGGGCCTCAGCTAAGGCAGTGGTCTCTGGTGGGGAACAGTAGGTCACCTTGCGTCCTTTCTTACCCATCAGAGGCTTATGAGTCTGCCAATTCATGATCGCAAATATGTACTTAGATATATTCCCCAGCCTATATGGAAAGCATACTATTCTCACTATCCATGACTAACAACTATGGTCACTGATTTTCAGGGCAGGATTAGGAAAATCCATCAAGGAAAAAAAGGCACATCTGAAGTTACCTATGTATAAAAAAGCATTTCCAACTCTATTTTAATTTGTTTTGAAATCCAGTTGTAATGAATCTAAGTATCTATTGTACATGCACCATAAAGGACATCTATGATCATTTCAGTGGTGGTGACTAGTTTTACATATTCTGTAGTTAAACATAATCGATTCTGTAGCTTCCTAATGATCTGCCTTCAGGAGTCATTATTCCTGATAGCAATTAATCAAAATTAAAACAGACTGCACAGAATGAAGCAAATTCAAACATCCAGCCTCAGTTAGGAACACCTGCACATTAAGATTAATCACAGGCCCTGCTAGAGTGTGACAGGTATATCAATATTATAGAGAAAAGTCACGTTTTCCAGGCGAGTTCCAAGTGTATTTCCAAGGAGCAAAGGTTCTGAGACTGAGTCTGGATTGAACAAAATCACATAAAATCTATAATTGTCTGTGGCACTGAAATTAAAATTGTTTTCTTCCAGAAAGCTTAGGTAATTGCGACAATTTGCAAAGCCCCAAATGCCATTGTAGAGATTCTAAAAGAAGTTAGGCCAGTGAAATGTTTACTTTTGTTTTGTTTGCCCTGTATAGTATCAGAAAGTAGATAGGAATTTTCCTATTAGATATTTCTAAATTTCAAATCAACATGTACTTTAGTGTTTTCCTCAAGCCTCTTATCCTACACTCATTATTTTAATTGTTTTATCAAGCCATGCCACTCTATAATAAAACTAAAGAGGCAGTTCAGCAGAGTGATTAAGCACACATCTCTGAAGGCAGTCTTCCTGGATTTGAATCCTAGTTCCACCACGACAAGCTATGTGACCTTGAACAAGTTACTTCATACCTCTGGGTCTCAGTCTCCTGCAAACTGGAGATAACAATAAGATACACCCCTTAGGGATGAGGATTCATAGGAAAGCAGTTTAGAATGGTGCCTGGCACATGGTGAGTGCTTTATAATTATTTGCTATTATTGTTGTTGTTATTATCATTATTAGGAAAATTACTGTAAGCTCTCTAGGCCTGTTTCTTTATTTGTAAGACAGGGATGATTGCCCACATTATAGTATTGTTATGAAGACTTAGATAATATTAATATGAGGGTTTATTCTCCAACTAACAGATAATATAATAGCAATGATGATGATATCACTTATTGAAGCTTATTGTGTGCTAATCTCTTTACATCTTCTGCCTCATTTATCTTCATAGAAAGTCTATGAGGTAGATAACAGTTTATTCTTTTAACAGATGAGAAAACTGAGGCATGGAGAGATGGCATTACTTGCCTCTGCTCACACAGCTTAATGACCAGCAGAATCAGCACTCTAGCTTGTCTGTCTCATTCTAAAACTTGTACATTTAACAACTATCCCACACTAGTAAGTAAAGGAGAGAGAAAAAATAAAGTGGTTTGTGGCCTATAGCTGAAATCCTCTATTACAAATAATAGCACTTACAGTCCAGGTTGCCCATTTCCCTCAGTGTAATTAGAATATAAGTGCAATTTTAGAATACTTTTAAGTGGGAGAAGAAAGCTTCTGGATTAGAGGCATGGGTAAGACAGAAGTTTTGAGGTTTGAATTTTGTAGAATTGGGTAGAAACTATAATGGTAGCTTTTTCTTCTTAAAAATACAAACATGCCCAGCTTAATAGAAATTCGATTAACAAAATTCAAATGATAATGGGCATTAATGAAGTGACATAAATTTATTCTTAAGAAGGAATAAATTAACAAAAAACTATACAAAAAAGAAATCAAGAAAATAATCCCATTTATAATAGCATCAAAAAATACTAAGGGAAGATCTGTACACTGAAAACTATAAAACATTGATGAAAGAAATTTAAGAAGACACAAATAAATGGAGATACCCCATGTTCCTGAATTAGAAGAATTAATATTATTAAAATGTCCATACTACCCAAAGCAATCTGCAGAATCGGTATAATCTCTATCAAAATTCCAGTGACATTTTTCACAAGAATGAAAAAAACAACCTTAATATTATTATGGAACTACAAAACCCCTGAATAGTCAAAGCAATCTTGAGCAAAATTAACAAAGATGAAGGCATCATACTACCTAATCTCTAAATATACTAGAACACTATAGTAATCAAAATAGCACGATACTGGCATAAAAACAGACATAGAGACCAAGGGAACAGAAAAGAGCCCAGAAATAAATCCAAGTATTTATACCTCAACAAAGGTACCAAGAATACACAATGGGGAAAGGACAGTCTCTTCAATAAATGGCACTGGTGAGACTGAATATCCACACGTAGGAAATGAAGTTGGACCCTCATCTCATCCCATATACAAAAATCACCTCAAAATGGACTAAAGACTTAAACATAAGACCTGAAATTATAAAACTACTATAAGAAAACATGGGAAAAAAACTTCTTGGCATTGTTCTTGGCAAAAGATTTTTTGTATATGACCCCAAAAGCACAGGCAGCAAAAGCCACGATAGACAAATGGATGACATCAAACTATAAAGTTTCTGCACAGCAAAGGGAACAATCAACAGAGTGAAGAGGCAACCTACAGAATAGGAGGAGATATTTGCAAACCATACATCTGTTCAGGGTTAGTATCCAAAATATGTAAGAATCTCAAGCTACTCGATAGCAAATAAACAACAACAACAGCAAACAAAAAGCCCCCAAAAGCCTGATTAAAAAATGGGCAAAGGACCTGTTAATGTTAACTTGAAAGTTAACTTACTTAACTTAAAATGTTATGTATGTAAGGTCCTTCTCAAAAGGAGACATACAAATGGCCAACAAGTATATGAAAAAAAACGCTCAACATCACTAATTATCAGGAAAATGTAAATACAAATCACAATGAGATATCATTTTACACCTGCTAGAATGGTTACTAGAAAAAAGACAAAAGATAACAAGTGTTGGTAAGGATGGGGAGAGAAGGGTACCCTTGTGCACTGTTGGTGGGAATGGAAATTAGTATAGCCATTATGGTACAAAGTATGGAGGTTCCTTAAGAACAGAATGACCATATGATCCAGCAATTTCACTTCTTGGTATATGTCCAAAGGAAATGAAATCAGTATGTTGAAGAGATATCTGGACTCCCATGTTTATCATTGCCAGAGTTATTGACAACAAAGATCAGCCTAAGTGTCCGTTAGTAGATGAATGGATAAAGAAAATGCGGTATAGACACACAGTGGAACATTATTCAGTCTTAAAAAAACAAAGAAATCTTGTCATTTGCAACACAAGGGATGAACCTGGAGGACATAGTGCTAAGTGAAATAAGCCAGGCACGAAAGACAAATACCACATGATCTCACTCATATGTGGAATCTAAAAAAATTCAAACTTGTAGAAGCAGAGAATAGAATGGTGGTTGCCAGGGGCTGGTGGTGGTGGTATTGAGGAATGGGGAGATGTTGGTCAAAGGACACAAAATTTCAGTTAGATAGGAGTAATATGTTCCAGAGATCTATGGTATAGCATGGAGACTATAGTTAATAATAAGGTATAGTACATTTCAAAATTGCTGATAGTGGATTTTAAATGTTCTCACCACAAAAAAATGTTAAGCATATAAGTGCTGGATATGTTAATTAGCTTGATGTGATCATCTCACATTGTATACATATATCAAAACATTGTTGTATATATATATATATATTTATATATATGTTGTATATATACAACATATATATATGTTGTATATATATATACAACATATATATAAATATATAAATATATATATGTTGTATGTATATATACAACATATATATATTTATGTTGTATAACATAAATATATATAATTTTTATTTGTCAATTTTTAAAAAAAGAATAAATGTAAAGGACTAAAGAAAGTCCTTTAGGCACAATGGTGCGACCTTTTAGTCCCAGCTACTCAGGAGACCAAGGCGGGAGGATTGCCCAAGGCCAGAAGTTCAAGACCAGCCTGGGCAATGTAGAGAGACCCTGTTTTCACAAAAAAGAAAGTCCTTATATGTAAAGAATTTGAAGGTTCCAAGATACTATCTTGTTCATACTTCTTTTTACACCAAGTAGCAGGAATAATTACCTACTAAAGTTTAAACAAAATTACTCCTATGCCTGACTTACCATTGTCAAATAAACTCATATTCCCTAATGAGATCACTCGTCATTGTTTAGAGAAAACAAACAACCAAAAGACCTTAAATTAGAACATAAGAGTAGACCCGGGTCAAATTGCTAATGTGCTCACCAGCTATCACAGAATAATTTCAAAGAATCCAAGATCCTGCCCCTCCAGAAAGGGGTGGTGAGGCCCAGAGGACAGCGGCTACAGATGACGCCCAGGCTCTGGTTCAGGTGGCGGGAGGAAGGAGTAACCGAGATGGGAAATCCAGGATGGCTGATGGAAGAGAGAGGGGCGCTCAGAAGTAGAGATTATGAGTTTGATTTTTGACATGGTTCATTTGCAGCATCTGTGGGAAACAAGTAGGTGAAGTTGCCTGGTAAACAGCTGGATATGTGAGTATGAGTCTTCGGAGTGATCTGAGCTAGAGCTATAGATTTGGGAATTGTCAGCCATAAACTCAGGGGAGTGGTGGAAGTCCCATGGGAAACTGCTTAGGAGGAGGAACAAAGTTGGCCAAGGACAGAAACCAAGGAGCAGTGAGAGGAGAAGCCTGCAAAGAAGAATGAGAAGACACATCAGAGAGGGAGAAAGAAATCTGGAGTTCTGAATGTCAAAAAGCAGAGAGTAAAAAAGCACCATGTGCTGCAGAAAGGGCAGGAAAAATAAAAGGCAAGAAAGTGAGACTGGATTCAGCAATAAGCAGGTCTTGCGGGACCTCAAAGAGGTGGGGTGAGAGATTCTGTTGGATCTAAGAACTGATGTGTGTAATGTACACAGTAGATCTATTAATAGATAACTCAAGAAGTTTAACTGAAAATGGGAAGACAGAGAAAATCAAAACTGGTGGTATGGCACCTGTAAAATCTTATATAAATAAAATATAGTATAATGATTTTTTTAAAAAATGAAGGTGAATATCAGGTTTTTTGGTGAGGGAAGGATTGTTTGTTTACAGGAAATGGAAGAGACTTTTAAAATTTTGGTAGGAAAGGGGCTGGGCTCAGTGGCTCACACCTATAATCCTAGCACTTTGGGAGGCCAAAGCAGGAGGATCGATTGAGGTCCAGAGTTTGAGACAAGCCTGGGCAACATACCAAGACCTCGTCTCTACAAAAAATAAAAATAAGAAAAATAGCCAGGCATGGTGGTGAGTGCTACTCGGGAGGCTGAGGAGGGAAGATCACTTGAGCTCAGGAGTTCGAGGCTGCAGTGAGCTATGATTGCACCACTGCACTCCAGCCTGGGCGATGGAGTGAGACCCTGTCTCTAAATAAAATAAAATAAAATAAAATTTTTGATGGGAAAGAGTCAATGACAGGGAGAGTGAAGGTATAGCAGACAATGATACATAGACATAGAGATCTCTAGAGGACAGAAAGGGATCGAATCCAGAGACAGGGGAAGCAGTTTAAGACCTTAGATTGACTGTTTCTTTTGAAGATGTGGGAAGGAGAAAAGTGATGGGCGCAGATTAAGGTTAATTTGTAGATTGTTTGGCCTGAAGTTAAGAAGGTACCTATGTGTTTTCTCCACATATTTAAGAAGATAGCTATGTATTTTCTTCATGAATTAAGAGATGAGGCCGGATGAGGTGGCTCACGCCTGTAATCCTAGCACACTGGGAGGCTGAGGATGGAGGATCTCTTGAGGTCAAGAGTTCGAGACCAACCTGAGCAGGAGAGAGAACCCCATCTCTACTAAAAATAGAAAAAATTAGCCAGGTGCGGTGTTGTGCACCTGTAGTCCCAGCTACTCGGGAAGCTGAGGCAGGAGAATAGCTTGAACCCAGGAGTTGGAGGTTGCAGTGAGCTATGATGACACTACGGCACTCTAGCCTGGACAACAGAGCAAAACTCTGCCTCAAAAAAAAAAAAAAAAAAAAAGAGCCGGGTGCGGTGGCTCACGCCTGTAATCCTAGCACTCTGGGAGGCCGAGGCGGGCGGATTGTTTGAGCTCAGGAGTTCGAAACCAGCCTGAGCAAGAGCGAGACCCCGTCTCTACTAAAAATAGAAAGAAATTAATCAGACAACTAAAAAAATATATAGAAAAAATTAGCCGGGCATGGTGGTGCATGACTGTAGTCCCAGCTACTAGGGAGGCTGAGGCAGGAGGATCGCTTGAGCCCAGGAGTTTGAGGTTGCTGGGAGCTAGACTGATGCCACGGCACTCTAGCCCGGGCAACAAAAGCGAGACTCTGTCTCAGAAACAAAAAAAAAGAAAGAAAGAAAGAAAAGAAAAAGAGTTTAGAAAAAAGGTGTAAATGCAGGGAAATCAGTGACATCACAGGTTTAAGCAGCATGTGGATGGAATGAAAAGCCCCTGCAGAGAACCTAAGGGAAAGCTGACTAGGTAAACAGTTGTGCGAGTCCCTCTCACAGCCCAAGTGGGAGCCCAGAGACTAAAGAGCTGGATTTATTGAAGGTTGGGTTCCAGCAAGTGCGTGAAAGAGAAAGACGACAGGGCAAGAGAGTTGCGAGAAGGAGATTGAAATAATGACAATGGAAAACCTACGCGGCACAGGGAAGAATTAAAGACAGGAGGGAAGTGACCCATAGGAATGATTTCTAGGGATGGTGCTCTAAGTTCCAATCAAGGGATTCTATTTCCAGGGTTTGGGGTAAGGAGAGACCATGCAAAGAGGGGGACTAGTCAGTCGGAAACTTGTATAACTGATGAAAGCTGATATTGACTAGCTTGTCATGGGAGAAACTTAAAGCAGGAGGTGACTCAGAAACCAAAGTGAGGGTAACCGTGGCTGAGATGAGATGTGGCTGGGCCAGAGTCTAACTAAAGAGCTAATTCAGTGATCGCGGTCCGGCCACTGTGCTGTCCCTTTGTTATGAGTTGAATTGTACCCCGGAAGAAGATATGTTGCAGTCCCAACCCATGACCTTACTTGAAATGGGGTCTTCGCAGATGTAATCAAGTTAAAATGAGAACACGTGGGTGGGCCCTAATCCAATATGACTGGTGCCCTTATCAGAAGAGAAGAGACAAGAGGCACAGATAAAAACATACAGGGAGACTGCCATGTGCCAATAGAGACAGAGATTGGAGGGACGAGTCTACAAGCTAAGGGATGCCAAGGATTGCTGGCAACACCAGAACTTAAGAGAAAGGTATGGAACAAGTCTCCCCTAACGCCAGCAAAGGGGGCATGGCCCTGCTACACTTTCATTTCAGACATCTGATGTCCAGAACAGTAAAAGAATAGGTTTCCATTGTTTAAAGCCACCCAGTTCATGGCACTTTGTTAGGCAGCCCTAGAAGACTAATATACCCTCTATGCTTATATATGACTTGGCCAGGGTCACAGGTATATTTCCTAATGTCACAGGGCACCAACAGTCAGACTCTGGTCAACAGATGCTGGGACAACCCTCCATTTCCAAGTAGAAATTGGACATTTTTATTCTCACTATGTTTGTTTTCAACTCTCATCCAGTGATAAGATAATACCATGTACTCTTACTACCAAGCAAAGATATCCAAAGGTAAATTCATCCAACAGGAAAAGAACTAAAATTTAGTTCTTAAAATTTAGAAACATTATGATATTTTAGACCGGTATCAATCATAGCGCCAGAATAGCTGGTGTTTACTATATTTTTAAATTCAAAAAGAAGTCAGTGCACTTTTTTTCTAGTGACAGGACGTGCCCATTCTGTGTACCAGACATTTTTTTTTTCCACAGCGATGTTGACACACATGATTTAATGTTCCCATCTCTACTGATTGATTTGGCACAAACAATGCATTCATGTGCCAATGAATAAGACAGATCTACGTGACCCCTTACACACACAACACAGAAAACAGAAAATGCATCATTGTTTTTCACATGAACAAATACTGAGTACAATATTTTAATCAATCAATTAATAAATTAATATTGCACATTGTTCCCAAAAGGCTCAAAGTCAGGGTACTTTTATTAGCCAAAGACTTGATGAAAACTGGGGATTTTCTGTGGCCTTCAAATTTCGTTAGGTTTTTACTTTACACAAGTTATTTAAAACTTAAAGTAATAAACAGTTTATATAAATCAGGGAGGCAAACACAACTGCCCTCAGGAGCCAGGCAGGTAATAAAAATAACTGAAGTTGGCCAGATTGTATTCTTGGGACATACTTTGTTTACACATTAAACACGCAGCTTCACTTCCACCCAAGAAATGTTGTTTTCTCCCATTTTTCTTGAAACACCAGGCCCTGTTAAGTCTATCTTTCATTTCTGATCTTTGTAGAGGCATGGCTACACAATCCATTCACCATGTTATTAATTCTGAAAAAAGAAACACCAAGGTGAGTGCCAGGGTGACAAGAACACACTGGGGAGTGGCAGGAAGTACCAGCTCTAGCCAAGGAGGGCAAGGCTGTCCTGGGTGCCAGCTGATCCCACCCAAGTAGGAATGTGGGCTCAGAGTTCCTAGATAGCCCAGTTTTTTAAAGGGATTTTGTACAAAATCTCCAGATTTTTAAATGTTGGAAACTAATTTCCTTTTTTTACACACATTGATGGCCAAAACGGTTTGAGGCTGAACAAAACATGTCTCAGGGAGGATTTAGTCAACAGACTGCTAGTTTGCAACCTTCACTAAACCACTAAACATGGCTTTTTTTTAATTGTGATAAAAATACATAACATAAATTTACCATTTGTTATGGTCTGAATGTTGGTGTTTCCCCCCCAAATTCATATGCTGAAAACTAATCCCCAGTGTGATGGTGTTAGGAGGTGGGGCCTTTAGGAGATGATTAGGTCATGAAGGCTCCACCCCCAGGAATGGAATTAGTGCCCTTATAAGAGAAACCCTAGAGAGCTTTCCCCTCCCACCATGTGAGAACACAGCAAGAAGGCGCCATCTATGAACCAGGAAACAAGCCCTCCAGACACTGAATCCATTGGAGACTTAATCCTGGACACCCCAGCCCCCAGAACTGTGAGGAATAAATGTCTGTTGTTTATAAGCCACCCAGTTTATGATATTTTGTTATAGCAGCCCAGATGGACTAAGACACCATTTTAACCACTTTTAAGTGAGCAATTCAGTGGCATTAAGTACATTTACAATGTTATGCAACTATCACCACTATTTATTTTCAGGACTTTTTCATCATCCCAAATAGAAATTCTGTATTTGTTAATTTGTTGTATACTTTTATCATCACCTTTATAATGAAAAGACAGCTTAAAAAGGAACATGGTCCCAACATTGCCATATTTGTTGTGAAAACAAAACAAACAAACAAACAAAAACCATTTTTCAGACTTCAGTATTAGGCCACGTGCCCACTTTCTTCCAAAAGCTCTTCAGGAGTAAATCCTCTGCCAGACATTAGAGTCTCTCCAGAAATCCTTTATCTCGTCAACTCTCAGCCCCAACCTGCTTACCATACCCATCACTCCACGTGACCCAGCCTGTGATGCGCTTGAAAATGCTTGCTCTGTGCTCAGCAAACTTCCCAACATTCTCCACCTCTGCTCCCCACACTCTTCCATGATTTTCCTCAATGAGACCCAAGAACTGTCTGAGAACATCATTTCCCCTGCTGGCCTCTTAGTGGAAATTGCTTATTCTCACCTCCAGTTTGGTAGTTGGTCGCTGTTGGCCAACTTTGAGACACTAAACCTGCTTCCTCTTGTCTCCTTTGAGACGCATGCCATACCGCCGAATCACACCCTCCTCCTTACTGCTGTCATCGCCTGTCATCTCTCTTCACTCGTTTGAGACTTCAGCACCTGGCTGGCAATCTTCCAGTCCATCTTAACTGCTGCCATCATTTTAGGCAACTTCAACATAGCTCAAATGACCCATCCAAAATACTAAGGTGTTAGTTTGTTAACTCTCTACCTCAGCAGCCTGTAAAATCGCAAAATCAGACATCCCCCTCTGAAACAAAGCTGAGTTATTTTCAGCATATTCACTCAAGCACCCTACTCTTCCACCACCTTCCATCTTAAGACTTCCAGTGCAGCCCCATTGCTTTCCCATTTGCCCTTACAACTCCATTTATTTAGGTACCTACAGCCCCACAGTGAAACTCCTTTGCAAACATTATAGTAATTGTAATTACCTTGCTTCTTCCCCCCTGTAGAACACACCAAACTCCAACCCTAGGTGAACCCAACCATCTATCTTCTCTGTTCTCACACCCAAGCTGGAGAAACACGCTTGAAGTAAACATTATCATTGAAAAATCAGGAGGCCGGGCGCGGTGGCTCACGCCTGTAATCCTAGCACTCTGGGAGGCCGAGACGGGCGGATCGTTCTGAGCTCGGGAGTTCGAGACCAGCCTGAGCAAAAGCGAGACCCCGTCTCTACCAAAAATAGAAAGAAATTGATTGGACAGCTAAAAATATATAGAGAAAAAATTAGCCGGGCATGGTGGCGCATGCCTGTAGTCCCAGCTACTCAGGAGGCTGAGACAGTAGGATTGCTTGAGCCCAGGAGTTTGAGGTTGCTGTGAGCTAGGCTGACGCCATGGCACTCGCCCCAGGCAAGAGAGTGAGATTCTGT